>JAIKVD010001114.1:0-12642 GCA_024679075.1 Phytophthora uliginosa | reverse complement strand
GGGACTTGAAGTTTGGGTGGGCGGGTTTTTAAGGTATGGCGGATTTCACCGTCGTTGTCTGTAATGCAAATCCAAATCTAGCATGCAAGTCGGGGCTCGAAGAATTTTTGTCATTTGCGTGGCTTGTTTAATCTCTCGCAAGGTTAGTACCACGTTGAACTGAGCAGCGGGGCGCTTTTTGTTGACATATCTGAAAATGCACCAGCACATGGAACACAACATTGGAGTTGGGTGCTTTAGGAAAACAGCGTAAGGGCGAACGTATTTTCAACGTGGTCGCAACATGAACCGCCGATCTCCTGATCTGTACCGGAGTAATATCAGCTGGCCCCGTGAAGCTGAAAGACCTTGCCACCTATCCGAGATAGTGCCCCGTCCTCCCTACGGCGAATCCCTACAAACTTCACTCGCTCTTTCCCCCGTGAAGCTGAAAGACCTTGCCACCTATCCGAGATAGTGCCCCGTCCTCCCTACGGCGAATCCCTACAAACTTCACTCGCTCTTTCACTTTGAATGGTTCCCATCCGAACGACTTCAACTTTCCCTGACCAGTCACAGTCGATATTGCAAAATCTTTCAATTTGTCGCTCTCGACAACGAAGATGATGTCCAAAGCTTGGATCTCGAAACTTTCTCTAGACTCGGAAAGCGCTTTCAACCACGAATAAAAGTAGTTGATGTGAAACGTGTGCGTGTGAGCACTGGTTACTTGAACCATCTGCACATGACGTTTTTCCTTATCCACCATGATAGCGTCGTATCCTCCTTGATTCCATTTTTCAGGTTTGATCCAAATGGAAATACCAAATGGAAATACCCAAAACCAGAACTGAGTTGGCACGATAGCAGTGGATGATACGGAGACTGACTGCATCGCCACCTTCATCGACAGATACGGAGGAATTGCCTATATATGCGGAGGTGGCTTCGAGTGTGTGTGGCGATCGGCAGGAAGCGAAGGTACTCCATCCGAAACCACAAGAGTACCTTCCTTCCAACTGTCATACGTATTTCCTGCCGCATCGACCATATCGAGACCACCTTCTCGAATGCTGGAAAATAATACCATCTTCAGCAGCCACCCATTCAATACGGAGTTTGAACTACCTTGGTGCGTGTTCATGAACCTTTTAATTGTCTCCGGGCTGCACCTAACGCCAATTGTTGCTGTAGCATAGCCACTGACCACAGGCAACACTCTACCCACCCCGGGAGTTCCTTTGAACATTGCGAACAGGCGGTTGACGCTTAGAGATGAACGCGGGCCGGTAATAGCAACAAACGCAACATCCAGCGAATCCACTGCACGACTCAGCTTCTCGATCACTCGAGCTGTGCTAAAGCAGAACATATAGCGACAGAATCCACCAGCATAGAATACTTGGTCTGCACCATAGTCGAGCGATCAGCTGACGATAACCCAGAGGCATCCAAGTACGGCAACACATTGTTGAAAAAATCATCGCTGCTAGTCGCTTCAAGGTACTCGTCCAGAGTCCATGACCACACCTTGCACTCCATCGCTCTAGTCAAAAGTTCCAGATTATCACTAATTTTACCACGGTCCGCCACGGAACAAATAAACGCGAGCAGTCGTTTCATGACAGTATCCCTCTGTAAAAACCACTCGGTACACATGACGGTAAGGTCAGTGAAGGAGTCTGCAGCGGTCCTACCATCAACCAGCACCAGGTGGTGCTTGGTATCATCACCGAACTCGAGTACTTGCTTCAATTCCGTGATGTCAATGACTCGAGTCTTTCGTTCGTCACCAACCAAACGTACACACCGCCAGCTCAGATACTTATCAACGTGAATCCAGGTCACTACCCATTCACGCCTGTCAACAGTCAAAGCGAATGCCATGGCGGTGGTTGACTTTCCCGTTCCTGGTGAGCCGAGAATCCACCCTAGATGACCTTCTTCTAGTACGTTTTTACGCAAGAACTCGATCTGCATGTGAAACATGGGTCTGCAGTAGAGCATCAGGCGGCTCGGAGGAAGTCCTGAATCGTCCATAACCTCCTTCTCCAGCAAGAAATACTTTGCCGCCGGGTCGTACATGAGCGGCCGCAGCCGAGCTGACTGCCACCCCAGCTCACTTTTCCGTGGCACCACCACCAATACGTGGATTTGCCTTGACGTTGGAGCACGCCCAAACTGCTCAGTCATGTTGTTGACTGCCAACACATCCTTAATCTCCCACGTCGTCTCCAACTGCTCAACACCAATCATCGTCTGGATGTCGGGATGAATCACTCCGACCTTCAACTCGAGTGCAGCAGATCATCGTCTGGCAGCCACGCGCCGGTCGTCGTCTTCGCCAGGAAGAGCTGCAGTTTCTTCGCGTCGACATCCTTCAAGTCGTTTTTGTTGCCCCACCAGATCGTGTCCTTCAAGTCCCCCACCGTCTGATGTTCACAGGGAATGCGCTTTCCGGCGCACCAACGATCACACAGAAGAGCTCCACCATCTTTTTTCAATGTGGCAAATATTGTGCGCACGCCACGACGGGGTGTTGTTTTGTGGTGTTAGTGTAATCTTTATCGTCAGTGTGCCCGAGCGGTCTAAGGGGGTAGACTCAAGTTCTACTGTGTTCGCACTCGTGGGTTCAAATCCCACCGCTGACATGCCTACTCCATTTCTTATCATTCGAGAATTATCCAAAGAAGGGGGGGGGGGCACACATTTTCCAGGCCAAGTCCATCAAGAACAAGGCCAAGTTCAGAAATCGAATGCAAACCGAAACCCAATTAGGGAACCTTTCAAATCAAGTACATGTTCCCTGACAAATTCTTGCTTCAACTTGCTGCTGATTAGCAGTACGATCCTTCGTCCAGGCATGGCACATCCTGGGCCGATGATAATGACAATTTGGTGAGCGACCTCATCTGTGGCAGTATTGTCCTGTCGTTCTACACATTTGCCATCTTCATCGCCGGCACCGCTGCCGGCGTGGCCCTCGCCATGATTACATGTATCCACAACTCGGTCGGTTACGAGATCTACCCGAGTAATATCAGCTACGCATAGTGATCCCGTGAAGCTGAAAGACATTGTCACCTATCTCCGTCCTCCATACGGCGAACCCCTACAAGCTTCACTTTCTCTTTGAATGGCTCCCATCCGAACGACTTCAGCTCCCCTGCTCAGTAATAGTCAATATTTCAATTTGTCGTTCCGATACAGATCAGGAGATCGGCGGTTCATATTGCGATCACGTTGAAAATACGTTCCTCCTTACGTTTTTGTTTTTCAGTACCCAACCCCATATGGTTGCAGAATACTGGTCCAAAGAGTGCACGAACTTGATTGCTACGAATGTGACACTGAGTTGTTGGTATGGCTTATTGTTTGCCACGTTGAAGTATATCATTACTAGTACAACGTCGTTGCTCAGCTTTGAATGGGCATGGAGAGCTCGATTGTCGGCGGTCGAACTGGGCTTGTCGCGTTAAAGTGGTAAATTTAGGTGCGACGCATATAGCATAGCTGAACGCAAAGATCTATTCGACAGCAAGTTCCGAAGTGCGGCTCGCTGTTAATTTGAGATCAGGTTGCGAACGAGTTCAAGCATAACCGTGACATGCAAGCGCTCGCATTAGTACCATGGCTGATTGAGGAGTACCTATTCGGAAAGGATGATCACGACAAGAAGTGATGGATGTGGGTATGACCCACACTCCATTCATTCATGCCTAGGTCGCTAAAAGGATCCATAACGCAGCAGATCGAGAATGGAAGGAAATGTTGGAATTGAACCTTTCACAGCGAGGTGCCCTAAAAATGAAAACTGCGACAACAATACGAGTGGTGCAACGCAATTGAACGTCTTCACGGTGCAGTTGCCTATTCATGCACAATTAAAAACGAGTTTAGACCACTATTGCCCGGAGCGAATGCATAGCATTTGGACAAGTGCAGTTTGGTACCTCTAATTTAAGATCGCACTCAACTCTTCCCCTCGTTTTCAGAGGAATCACGATCGAACAGGAAATCGGTAGGCTGCTGCTGCGTGGTAGCGCGTCTGCGATCTCTGAGCTACCTTCACCGAGCGTTCTGAGGAAACGTTAAGATAACAAATCCAATCAGTACAACGTCAACGTAGAAAGTAAGAGAGCTCACTACTTACTTGAGAGTCCGGTGCCATCGACTGGGTCGTTTGACAACCACAGTTAGTTTCATTCCACGCAATATCTCGAGTGAATCAATGAAGAACTCGCTCATCCGACCATTCGGGCTCTTTCGACTTGTCCGAATTCGATGAAGTGCGTCCAAACTTTATCTTCTGTGTGCCAGCCGCATTCACTAAGCCCCACTCCACAAACGCCTTTCGCCAATTCTAGTCCTTCATCCCCAATACATGACGGACAGTAAGAAGGCACCGAAAAGATCCAGTCGCATGAGCCCGTAGCTCCGCACGCGAAAAATCGGTGCGTGGTGTGATGCCATCGTTGTCGTCAATTTCTTCTCGCGTTGCCCAAACATGACCCCCTGTTTCCAGAATGCCACATTCTAGATTTGAGAGCCTCGGAACATCCCTGACATCAAACTGCCCGTCACAATACAAATCGAGCAGATTGCACAGCAAACGCCTCGATTGAGACGCGCTGGGTCTGTTTTCTGCCGTCGTATCAATGACGCCGCGAGTCTTCAATTCGGTTCCTTGTATCAAATTGTAAACCTTGGTTGCCTTTTCAACAGCACTGTCGATTCCAAGGTCTAGCAACGAGTCAGGTTCACAAGCGTTAATATCAATGCCGGAATGGCGTGTTACTCTTAAGATACATACCAGAAACATCAATGATCCCATCTGCAGGATTAACCGTGGAAAAGATCGATAACCCCACCTGCCAAGCAGCATTACTATCAAGTTAGCTAGTGAAAACGCCACATATTGTTGTCACATCCAGATTACGCACCTGAATCCAGTCTCCACACTTTCCAACGACTTCCGGCAGGGCGTGGATCTCAATTGGATCGTGAAAACACCGGGCGGAAAGGTCGCTCAGCATTTTGACTCGTATCGTGGAACCCGTGGCAGTGGAGAAATACTCAGCTGTCCACAACGCAGGCACCTCGCGATTTTTCTCCCCAATCATTATCATCCGTTGCACCGCACTCATCTTGTTGTCCATTTCGTCAAGCCGCTTCTTTGCCACTAAAGTATTTTGCAATTGTACCAGGCAGTGAGGATTATTCCACGCCTTCATTACAAACCAATCAAAGTCGCAATCTATAGGCATCCACGTTGGTTTGTTGGCGGAGTTTTCCATCCATACGCCGCTCTCACGTTCCTTTATCAAAGAGCTCAGGTCGAGACGCTGAGATTGGCCACCACTCATAATGGCGATATATCGATCGGCTTCAACTCCAGGGAAATTTTTAAGAACCAACTCGACTGCTTGAACGCCAAACCGCATCGCATTCCACGCCCTGCTACCTTCATTTGCCGCTGTTTCAACACATAAGTTGCTCGAGTAAGGTTTCTGGCGAAGTTGAAGCCGTGCAGCAAACAAATGCGGCTGACTAAAATCAATACAGTTAGGGAGCACGATCGAGTGAAAGCTCGCGAAATACGCTTCAACAACAACTTCATCGAAAAACGACTGAGGTAAGCTGTCGTGTGGAAACTCGTATTCCCAGCAGAACATGTGTCCTATTGTGCCGTCACTTGCATCGGGATTCGCCTCACAAAGCTCTTTGAGAGTATTCTTGTACAGTGAGGACTCCTGGTTGACTGGATGATACCCAGTCCAAAGCGCGGGAACAATCATATCAGCCTCCGCTGTCATTCTTGACACCCCCGCTGGGTATGCGAGACGGAAATGCAGTAGAAGCTCTTTTAGAGCAAGTGTGAACTCGTCATCAATGTTCTTCCACAACGAAAACGTCTTCAGCATGTCATTAGAAACGCGCCCATTCGTTCGGAGAGCGAGGGGAAAATTCTGGTTTGTGTGGTCGTGGCGGATGATTTGGCGGAAAATATCAATAATCATACGGGGGTCCAGAATAACGATGTCCGGCAAAGCGTTGAATCGATCGTTACCAGTACATGTATCGAAATATAGCACATCGCCTAAATCGTGCAGGGTTTGCAGTATTAGTTTGCAGTCTTTCATCGTCAAGTCCAAAGCCTGTCCGATTTCGCGGCGCAATGCCAGTTCTTGCCGAAAAATGCACTCATGCTGTTCCTCTACGAACCTCCTTCAGCACAGCGAAGTATTTCTCTGGCATCTCAAATCCGCAGTCATTCTCGATAATCATTTTTTGTAATCCAGACCGCACTTCCTCAACTGTTGAAGCGTCCTTGCTGCTGGTAACCAACCATTGAAACGAGCCATTGTGACGCCTGACTTTCTTTTTGGACTTGGAATCATGTGCAGTCCCTTGTTCCTTGTTTTGTTTTCTCTCAATCCACTTTCCTAGACGTCCAACCACATCCTGCTTGATCAACTCAATCTTTACATCGTTAACACTGTCAACGTCAGATTTTGTCCCAACGAGGACAAATTGAGCGTCCGGTTGACGGGCAGTCACGAGACGGAACCAACACAAAATCTTATCCTTGAAAAGTTGATCTAGCTGGGACTCATCGCCGTCATCTAGCGCTCCAACATACTGTTCGAGGTCAATGCACAGCAGGAATAGCGTCCGTCGGGAGTAGAAAATTGAAAATGCGCCACGGTACACGTCTTGGCCCCCGAAATCCCAAAAAGTGATTTCGTATCGCTTCGGTATTCCACCACTGCTTTCATCATCACGGCTGAATGTCCACGGAAAGAGGTCAATTCCGATAGTGCGGGTGTCAAGTGCCTCTATCGTTGGGACTCCGGTCGTCAGTGTTCTAACCAAACTCGTCTTACCCCACGTACTAGGACCCAGCATACATACCTTTAATCGGTCAACACTGGCTTTTGAGTTCTTATATGCTTCGAAGTATGCGCGGATTGCATCTGGGCCCCGTCGAAATTCCTCCACTGGCAGGTTGGGTAGCGGTAAGAGGCGAGGTTTCGGCAGGAAGCGCAAGTCATAAAGACTTCTCCAGAGTCTACAACACACTTTAAACGCATCGAACGTTTCGGCCCCCACGTCGGGACACATTGCATCGATTAGTTCCATGTTAACCTTCGCACCATGTTGCAATAACTGCCGAACCATTTCCAAACCATGGCTTGTATTCATCTCGTCGCCGTTGAATGCCATGTAAGTCTCAAAAGCAGACATACTGTTCTCGTCCATGGCGTTGGCATTAGCCCCGTGCTCCAGAAGCAAACGCACGACCGTTAGATCGCCCATTCCCGCTGCCGTCACAAGAGAAGGATCTTTATCTTCAACTTGGTTCAGAAGCTCTTGCACTACTGCCACATCACCATACCAACAGGCACTTTTCAGCGCATTGGATCGATACACTTCCCTCTCCCCATGGAAGCGGCCAAGAAACTCCCCGAAATCTTCATACAGAAGAGCAATTTCTCGATCCAATACGTCGTTTCTTCGCCATCTTGCGTTGGGATGTCGAAATCGTTCGGTCTCCAGACTTGGGTCATATTGGTAGTAGTCGGTTGTGCTCCTAGCTTCATCTATCAGTTTCAAATGCGCCCGGGCCTTCTGGTGCAGTCTAGATATGTCGATCTCCGTCAAGTACCGAGTCATCTGTAGCACGACAGCGTTCACCTCATAGAGTCTCACCCTGGTCCGGAGCGTAAGCTCGTCCGCTTTTACACATTCTCGGTACTCTTTAACCAGCGCTTGAAGAGGATCATAACCGGAGACCATGTCGACCTGTTCCCTGGTAAGTGGTGAGGCAGCAGTCCACACATACAGCTTGCATGATACAAGTACCACGGGAAAATCCTTCCCACTGGCAATTCCAGTCTGGAAATTTTCCAGATCATGGTGCTGAACAAGCGCATAAATTTGGTACGTACTACTGTACAACTTGTAGTCTACCGTACATGCATTTACTTCTTGCCGACGAGGTAGCATCTCTTCACTACCTTATCCATAGCTGACCGGATAGTTACAGTAGGTTCACGACACGCTTAGCTAAGAGGTACTGTAGCTCTGCACTGTGCTGGGACGCTTACCTTTGCTAGTATAATACATGTACAGAAATCACCCCAACTTCTGATAGGTTCAAATCTACATACACGGGGTATTACCAGGAAAGCTTCCAGGCATGACCATCGTGGGCCGCCGCCATTCTGGTGTGGGGTGTCGGCTACTTCGCCGGACTTCTCGTCCACCAGCGACCTCAAGGAGTACGCGTCAAAGGACATCAACGGCGACTGGGTCTACTCGATCCCGGACGCCTGGTGGGCCTACCTCGCCGGCATCCTGGTGCTCTTCGTGCTCGGCCTCTTCGTCCAGTTCCGCAAGACCGGCCGCGATGGCGTGTACCACAAGTCGCGTGCTGTGGGCCGCCAGACGCCCAACGTGCAGTACGTGGAGGCTGGCACCCCGCAGCAGAACGTGCACTATGGCAACCCGGTCAATCACGTCTAAAGCTGTTGGGACAGAGAAACACTAGGAAAAACACCACACAGCAACAAGCAAGATGTACCAGTAGGCGACGCCTTGACACCGGCCACACGTTTTCAGGCCGATTGCGCCGAAAAACATTTTGGTTGTGAGCGATTTGGTACAGTATCATGCCCGCTTAGGTATGCAAACGGATTCGGGTTCTGATTGTCTGCCAACAATTTCATTTTGCGTGTTTCCACAGGTGCTTGCCATCCATCCGGCCAGGCGTCTGCAGCAACGTGAATCGAAGAATGCGAGCTTGCAGATGTCTACTGTTACGTACACTGGTTGCTGTGGTTTAATGAACCGGAGTTCTATGGTTTCGCCGAGAGTCACAACACTCGCAACCAAGTGGAAGCTTTCAGATGTCGAGGCGTTTCCCTGCCCCTTATCGCAGTGTCGAGGCTCTCGACGCGAGAGAGCAGGTCACTTTTCACGTGGCTAATGCCAGCTGATTTATCCCGTAGCATTGCAGTCCTCCACCATAACGAATGCAGCTTATTTCAGTGTGAAACGAACCTAGGGTTTCACTGAGACTGTCATTGAACAGCCAGCTGTTGAAGAGGCTATCGAACCACGTGCAGTCGTTGAGCCAAAGAGCCACAGCACACAGGACTTTGTGGTCCGCAACTTGGTCAAGCGCCTAATGCTGGACCATGTGGAAAAGTGGTAGCGGAGCTCATGCCGCATGGTGCAGTTAGAACCAGTGCATTGCACAGCTTAGCGGAGGCGATGCCCATTATCCGATTCTCATCGCACGGTGCAGACTTCAGCGTCCCCGAAATGGCGCGCTCGAACATGCTCGTGGTTATGCTAATGCTGAGCCAATTGGCTCTGCTCGCGTCCAGCACACAGGCCGCACTTAATGACACGGCGTCAGCAGCAGACGACTCGATCTTCGACTCGACCTACGGACTCGGCCTGGGCGGCTCCATTCTTGCGGTGGTCGCCGTGCTCATCGGTGGAGGGATTGTGACGTTCGGGTACCGGTTCTTGTACGAGACGCTCTTCGTCATCGGCTTCACTCTCGGCGCCGTGGGTATCGCGGTGACCACCGAGAGCATGCTGGCCGACAAGTCGTATAAGGTCCTTGGTTCGTGGATTGCGTTTCTCCTCGGCGGCACTGTGTGCGGCGGCGTGGTCATGTGGGTGCACCCGAAGGGCAGCTTTATCGCTGGAGTGTCAGGAGGAATCACACTCGCAGTCATCGTCGCCAACTCAGCAGCGTACTACGTTTTCCCGGGAAAGACTCAAGAGTTTTTCACTATCCTGTGCGTGGTGTTTAGCGTCGTGCTCGCAGCGTTCGACCTGAAGCATGGCAAGCCGATTCAGATCGTCGCGATCAGCCTCTTTGGCGCAGCCGGCCTCGTGTGGGGAGTTGGCTTCTTCGTAGGCGACTTCCCGTTCCCGAATAACCTCGAGAAGTACGCTGTCACGAACGCAAACGGAGACCTGGTGTACACTATTCCGACCGTTTGGTGGGCGTACCTCGGCAGCATTGTGGTGATCTCGGTGTTTGGCGCGTTCATTCAGCTCCGCAAGACCGGGCGCAACGTGGCGCACGCTGGCATCGACGACGAGTTCGATGGCTTCGAACCGAACGGATTCGGATACCCGATCGACGCTGTGCCGTTCATGGAAAACGACAAGCAGCGCCCGACAATTCCTGTGCTTGGTCAGTCTCAGATTACCACCACAACACGAGAGTCCGAGGTCGCGTCGTCGTACCCTGCGCACGAGTCGTTCTGCCGACTCTACTCGCGCAACACGGAAGCACAGTCGCTCAACAAAATGCGGTTCAAGTTCTTGGAGGCGAGAGAAGATTCTTTAGCGACGAAGAGTCCGCTTGACGTGAGACCAAGCGTGCAGCCGTCGTCATCGATTCAAGAACAGGAACTATAAATAAGTAGGCAGACAAGTAGTCAAGCGGAAGGCACTAATTTAAACAATGCAGCTTTTTGATTCAGCATTCTTGGTTGTATCAGTAGTACGGTTGTACAGCCTTCACTTCGGTTGCGGCTCAAAATTGATCATGTTTCAGATTCAGTTTGTGGCTTAGGGGGTGAAACTCAAGTCAAACGCGGGTAGGTTTCAGGAGTATGAGATAGCATTTTAGTCAAAGCAATGGTGATGAAGGGCCGCCAACGCGCGCGGCTACATGGAGAACTCTTGACGTACAACATCCCCGCGTACACCCCCGCCTCCAAGAAGAGACTAGCGTGTTTCAGTGGTGATAGAATGCACTGCAATGTTGGGTTGCATGCTTGGAAGGTGTTAGACAGGTACGAATGTTACATAGCTTTTCGACTTTGTTTCGGCTACAGTGCCCCAGTACTTAGTACAGTATGCCCCCAGTCTGGGGGCCAGGGGATACGAGCATGACTCCCTCCCTTCAGATACCAATGTTAGTACAGCAGTTTGGTTATAATAGCCCCGCGAGCGTGTTCTAAATCTACCGCCCAATGTGCTCCGTGCAGCTCATGCTTCCACGCGATGCCTCAATCTGAAATGGAAGTGGATAAAGTCACAAAGTGAGCGCAGCGTAATTTAAAAATAACTTACCAACGACGAATAAATTTCCCACACCTGGGATGAGACCGCCTGGGTGGAGACGGTTCTACCGATATTCGAAGTGCGTCCTGCAACGCTAACTTACCCTAACCTCAGCTTGATAACGTTGCAATAGCGAGATTAACGTTGCGTCAGAAATACCTGACGCGTAAATTACGCAAGGCCCAAAATCCTTCATTTTTCCTCAGTGAAAAAAAAACTCATTTCGCCAGGAGTACATCCTCGTTTAATATCGTACCTAAACGAAACAAAGCTGTACTAAGAGAAAAAGCGGGGAGGATTCGCAGCCGTTCATTTGCAAAAGAACGAGGTTGCCGCCGAAACGAGGATAGATGCCACGCGGCTGCGACGACTCTGCCATGGCTCCAGGTAGCTGCCGTCTTGTTGGAAGCGATACGACTGCTACGTACTATCCCTGTGTGTATGTTGCGTGTGCAGGGTGAGTTCTACGCGACCAGACTTTGAAGCCTGCCCCTGTTTACCGCGAAATGGGGAGAGACCACTCAAGTGACGAAGATTTCGTGATAGACCAAGCCGCTCCGGACCTGGACGACAGCCCGGACGACAGCCCGGACCAAGGCCCCCCGCGAAAGAGGACGCGAACGCAAGGTACGAGTAAACTAAGGGTGCTGTTGCCTTGAATTAATATTTATTAATGCGGATACTACTGCTATCTACAAGGAAGCCTGACGCTCAAGCATGATCCAAGAAAGGAAGGTGCGGATACTACTGCTATCTACAAGGAAGCCTGACGCTCAAGCATGATCCAAGAAAGGAAGGAAGGCAGCCGGTCGAGCGACACGTGGACGAGGTAGGCTTCTTTGATTACCTGGTTCATGTCGTCCTGTTGTTTACGTTGCTAATATATTTTTGTTGCTCTATTTTATTCGGGGTATCGGTTACCTAACTGGCTATCCAGTTTCGAAATCGAAGGTGAAGGCGGACTCGTCCAAGCCGCCCGCCCCGATCCGAAGACTCCGCCCGCCCCGAAGCCGGACACGCCGACGCTGCCGACCGCCCCGAAGCCGGACACGCCGAAGACGCCGCCAGTGATGATGTCCTCCCAGACACGCAACACTTCGGATTCGAAGCCGACTGCAAGTGCTGGGGGTATGTTAACGTTGCATTGTTTCTTTTTAACGTTGTTTAATTTTACTAGCGTTGCCTGTTTTGTGTATTTGGTTGAAGTATTGGCGCACATAACCATACCACCCGAACCGAAGCCGACCTCGATGCCTGAACCGACCACGCCGCCCATGCAGAACCCGAAGAAGACGACGACGCCAACGCAGAAGCCCAGCCACACTTCAGCCAAGCGAGGTGGGTTAGCGTTGCTCTCTGTGCTAACGTTGCTCTCTCTGCTAACGTTGTTCTTCCTCTTGATGCTTATTTTTCTCCAACGCGGAACAGCCAGTGGTAAGCGGAAGGCGAAACCATCTAAGAACAAGGTCGGCAGCAGAGGAAAGGAATCGAGCAGCGGATCAAGTGCAGGTGCGTTTAACGTTGCACACTTATATATTTTGGTTGAATAACGTTGCGGTACTA
>JAIKVD010001113.1:0-12643 GCA_024679075.1 Phytophthora uliginosa | reverse complement strand
CTCGGCCCGACAAAACACCGAGCAGATCGCCGAGATGCCGCAGAATCAGCAGGTCAGCGTCACCGTTTTGTCGGGCCGAGCGGCCGCCGTCCAGGCGCGCGGGGCTGGCTGCGGCTTTGGACAGGGACAAGCGGAAGACGAAGAAGAAGAAAACGACGCTCAGGTGGTTTTATGCTTTGAGCATGCTGCTTTATTGTAGTTTTATGCTGATTTTTGTTTTTGCTGCTGGTGCTGCAATTGTTTAGAGATGATGAAGAACGTGCCCAGGCGCAGAGGCAGTCTCTGCTGCTGGGGGAGATCCGCGAGGGAGAAGTCCGGCTGTTCGAGAACGAGGTGGACCCATGGGCATATGGAGGAGTCGCTCCACCGCCACGATCTCCGTCAAGTCCAAGCCCAGTGGAAGGTGACATTCCTCATGATATTGACGATTTGAAGCGCATGATTCAGCTTTTCGAGCAGAAAGTATTCGATAAGGTGATGAAGCACAGTTGGTTCCATTTTTATCGCCGTGATGACAAGCCCAGGAACTATTACTTGGCGTATTCGTCGTTAGCAGTGGAAGCTATCGTCAGCGCGCGTTATAATATTGGCTCAGCTGATAAAATTCGTTCGTTGTTGCGAACTCCGGAGCCGACTTTGCAGGCGTGGCGAGGAAAAGAAATGGAGAAATTTCTGCTGCAAGACCTTGCCACGCGAAAGTTCTGTGTGAAAGCACTTGAAGGAAACGTCGGAGCTGTTGTGCAACACGGTGAATTCAACGCAAGGTCGAGAATCATTCAAACGGTGTCCGATATCAAAAATGAGTTGGTACTGTACGTACCCCTTTCGAAGACCTTTCCGGCCATCGATGCTGTGCTTGTTATACCAAGCGAAGAAGACGCGCGGACGAAGAAGAAGAGCAAAGGTCAAATTATCTACGTTCAGGCGACAGTGGCCGAATCGCACCCCATCAAATACCAGCGGTTGAAAAATGTGTATCAGGACTTGGAGAAGCGCCAAGAGTTTCGAGATTATATGCACATGCTTCTGTTCATCGTCCCTAACGACATTTACGACGGCTTCCCCGCTCAACCATACAAGAATGATGACAACAAAACCCGCAAAACGGCAATTGATATCAACGTGACACAGTATGTCGGAAAGATCATCCGGCAATAGCTCAAGATTTTGAGGAGAGAAGAGGGGCGCTTGCCTGGCGTTGTTGTATCCTTGGCAGCTCTTTATAGCACTGACTTGGACACACTTACCCTACCCTCCGTCCGTTTTATATAAATCGGGCTCGGTGGCAAAAAGCTTGAACACAGCAATACCACCTTCGCGCAACCCGCATGCCTATTAGACTTTCGCACTTACGGGAGGGTGACGACACAGGCAACACGCACGTAATATATAAGATACTAGGGGTATTTACTTCTGTAGACTGACAGTTCCTTATTCTCTTGGTTTTAGTAAAGGCTCTCTTAATAGTGTCCACAAAACGGTACTTAAATTACCGAGTGATAAAATTATGGATAATGGCACGGTCATTGGCATCGTGTCTTCACTCATGGCCCCCGGAAGACCCTGAACTTGATCGTCGACATGCCCATCTCGTCCGCCAACTTGGCCACGGGCACTACGAGCGTACCCAGCAGGTCGTCCGGATTCGGCGTGTCCAGCTCATAAATCTGAGCACTACGCTTTCCCCACGGCACCAAGCACCGCAGCAACTTCGTGTGACACGGGGTTGCTGCGGTGCTTGGTGCCGTTGAGCTTCAAGCTCACGTACGGATCGCTCTTGCTGCCCACGACGCTAAAGTCGCTGGACGACAGGTCCGCAGCGCTGCGCAGTGTCACAAGTGTTGGATCGGCATGAGGGCAGGCTGTGCCTTGGACGCTACTTCGTTGGGAGTCCCAACTTGGGACGTCACAAAGCACGGCACGTTCAGCGAAAACCAGTGCGCTCAAACAAGACAGAGCATAAGGTAAAGCTGACGAATGAAATGCTCTTCGCTGCAGCGCGTTTTCGGTTCCCACGTCGCTCAAGCGCACTTCCAGCGTGACCGAGTTTCACTTCTAAGCGAAAACTACCCATTTTCATAAGCAAAATTGAAGGCCGTTCGGTAGGCTTGACAAAAGCGAAGACGGATGAGTTTTGTCCCGGATATCCATCCGTTTTGTCGCCGCTATCCATCTCTTATGTCACTCGACGGTAATCTTATCTGGATGGGTCAACATACCAGCATAATTAAAATATCACACCGACTATAAACAGTTACAGGTAATTCGCTTAAACGACCAACATAATGGATGTTTCGTGATCGACAGGTATTAAATCAGAGAAGAATCGTACTTCAATGCGATCCCGCCTAGGACTCTGGATAAAATCCAGAGAATTAATAGTAGAATTATTCTCGGCCAAACTAATATAATAATAATCTATTAACGCCATGAAGACTACATAATTGCCAGCGGTTAGCCCATCCAAGCCTAATAGAGCAGTACTACTATATTAGTGAGTAATTAACAAGTACTATCGACCATGAGATCGGTGTCGAACAATCAAAAGTTGTGGTGCACCTCACCTTCGTTGTAAGCTTCTTTGATCGTCAAAGCTGCTTGTGCGACTTTCCCTCGACGCGGGAGGAATGAATATCACAGTCTTCCACTGGCGCTCGCACTTCACGCCGCAGAAGCGCTCGGACAGAATTGACGAATCAGATATTACTATCATCTCTTTTGCCGACCGCAGGCTACCAAGCCAACAGACTATCTAGATATACTGCAAGCAACCATTCAAATCTGAGCTAATACTTAAATATTAGTATAGTAATATTAGCCTAAGTCATCACCACCTTATTAGGCAGAATTCAAACTAAGCTTACTATCAATCTTTGACCATTATTATAGATGTAGATCTGGGCAAACTTGGGTGGCATGGGTTCATTAGTGAACCGATCGATTCGAGGAAGCAGAGAGCCGAGATAGTGGTCCATGGCTCCTTGAATACGGTACGTGCACACGCCGTGTTGGCCTGCAACACTCTCGCATTGATTCACGTCCCTGAAGGCGGACCCATTACTACAGGAAGCTCCAATGGAGGTAAAGGCGAACACCAGATTGTAGGCTATGATTCCTGCGGCAACCATGACAATTCCAGCAGGTAAAACACATGAAACAATTAGAAAAATAAAAAAAACACACGTGAAAAAAAAACAACTGTACCTGGAGCCCTTTCCGCTTTTCGACTTTCGCACTTTGTCTTCTGTCAACCACGTTTTGTTTGCAACGTGATTGACATTGACGTAGGAGTACTTGCTTTGCCCACTGCGCTTCGTCACATGAGGCTTCAATATCAAAACAAAGATGTTTTGATACATAACCGTTAGCAATGAGCTACAGGCACTGCAACTTGATCACCAACTGCACCTCGTCGAACTTGGTCCCGGGATTCTTGTTCCAGTACGTCATGACACGTCCGACGGTTGCAGTACCCACGTCGAGACACAATGCTACCCGCTCCCGGGTTTCCACACCGCCAGATCGTCCTGCTTTTTCTTCCTTGGTGAAATACGCGTGAGCCTTGAAAATCCTGCACTTTTCCTGCGGCGTGAGCGGTTTGCCTCGGGTCATGGTTCTTCGAATGAATGGGAGCACGCAACTACCGCTTCAGCTAGGTCGCTTGCTCTATATCTAAAATAAAAAGCGTAGCGGTTGCATTCTTGGCGGACTGGAACTTAAGATGCTAGGATATTTTGGGCGGGGAAGTTAGAAAATATTGCCGGTGTTGTATCTTCTCTCATGGCCGGGACAATACCTGAGTATTCTGCTTCTCTGTAGGTAGGGTAGCGTAGGCTTTGGTATGAACTCGTACTTTTCGGTATGATTTGATCGTATATTTTGGTATGATTCGTACCTTTTAGTATGAAGTCGTACCTTTTAGTATGACATCGTACCTTCTAGTATGAACTCGTACTTTTTGGTATGAATACCAAGGAAAATATACATGGTTTCACTCGTAGAATTCGTCTTGGAGGATCAACCTCGTTGCTTCGCTACTCGGCACTACTAGAAGGGCAACCGCTGCGCTCCTTCTCGGACTCCATAAACTCTTCGAACGTCGTGCAGGGTCCCTTGCTCTCGAAGTCTGCAATCCTCTTTCCCAGCTTGACGATTTCTCCGTTTCGCGCTTGCTGAGCCTTTTCTTGTCTTGCCTGGAAGTTGGCCGTACTAAGCGCAACCGAGGCGAGATGCTTCTCCGCTCTTTTGCGGTATGTGCACAACTTTTCTTGTAGAACAGCAAAAGTAACTTGAGCATCTGCTTTTTCATGCCGGATTCTTCGAAGTCGGCTGTTGGGAGAACTGGTACCTTCAGGGCAGTCGAGGTATTATAGTGTGGGATTAAGGGCGGCCTGGTGCCTACTTTTGTGGTACCACGGGGGTGTTGTAGAGGGTGCCACGACACGACCATGTTGTTGAGACTACCCTGTTGGCGGGTAAATGACAGGCAGGTCGCTCCGAATCTGCAACATTGCTCACTTGCTTGCAGCCCCGGTTATGACTACCTGGGGGAATGGCATTTGACTGCAGCTGGCACCCGCCGCCATAATATATACATGCGTGCCCTTGCCGACCGACCGCTCATGGGAGCCGCGACCCTGAGGTGCCCACGTTCGCCCGCCAGCGGCGTGGGAAATCTCATACCTATCCGGGGTGATGGGGCAGATCTCGGCGAAGCCGGGTGACCTGCCTCATCTCCGGGCCAGTGGTCGTGTATGGAACCGGCGCTTTAGGTGGACGCACCTTTATGCGTTTTTGTGTCCGCGGCAGGGCGCGCGTATAATACCCAGGAAATGGCTACAGTGTATTTAGACTTTATGTCTAACGCGTCATGTAACTTTGTTGCGTGTACGCAGGCAAATATGGCCTGCACCAAAAGGAAAAGGTCGTCAGAAGAGATCGAACAAGCCATGCGCGATAACGAGCGAATCAACGCGATTCCGGCTGTCCCAGAGGAACTCGCTGCTAAGAAGCGCCGCCAGGCGCGACGACGGAGCAAGCGCTACAACTTGAATAAAGAGTTTCAAGCGCTCAGAGTAGCTGGGGACGCTGCCGCCACGACAGTAGAGACCCGAGTTCCCGATGAGAACACTCGCGTTCAGCCTCCCCCAGTTCGCAGAGAAGAGCAGCCACCAGAGCCGACGGTACAGCCTACAGCGCCAGATAATCCTACTGCTGCAGCCGCGGCTCCCAGCGAACCGGACCAGCCGCCTGCCGCGACCAACGCGGAGTTAGCGCGTAGACGGCGCGCAGCAATGTCGGCTTCTCAGTAAGAACGCTCGCGCGCGCGAGATAGAGAGAGAGCCCGTATCAAACGCGTGAAACATGATAGGGTCACAACGCGAGCGTGGGCGATGTAAGGATGCGGAACGGCAGTGTGCACGAAGGGCCCTGCTTTCGGAGCCTCAGTGAAGCTCAGAGCGCGATCTAAATCGTATGCAGCAGGCGGATTCAAGAGCAATCCGACCTGAGCCAGTACGACGGGTAGTGCAGGAGATTGACCGCCTCTGACAAGAAGAACGCCGCGAACAGGAGAACGGGAATGTAGGCGAGAGCGCGAACGGGTTCGCCACGAAGACCGGCGAGCTAATCAGACCCAGCACGAAATTGAATCAGAACAAGCAGCCCGTCGAGTGTATCAAGCGATCGTTCGGGATGCTCAAACTGAGGAGGACAACGAGGCCCAGCGGCAGCGGGAACGTATTCGCCGTAGCACCGTGCACAGAGGTCACGCACTTGCAAACCAGGGGAACTTCCGGGTCTCCATGCTCAGCGGGCCTAACATTGTTAACGGACGCCACAGACTACCTCAAACTACGGTTTGCCCGCACTGCAATGCAAGGAAATGGCCTGCGGAGTTGAAGAACGCCTGCTGTTTGAAAGGTGCGGTCCAGCTGCCTCCGCTACAACTTGCGCCGCCGCGGCTGCTCCAGTTGTACGAAGACGCCGAGTTTCGTCGCAACCTGCGCTGCTTACACGCAGGATGGCAGCACTACTCGCTCGCAAGACGAGATACGTGGTGCTTTTATTGAAGAGTCTATCGAGCACTGGAATTCGGCCTCAAAAAAGCGGAAAGAGGACGAGTCATCGGACTACCAGGGTGACTTCGACTCCGAAATGTTTGAAAAGTGGTTCACGAACCTGTGCACGACACTAAAAAGGATTTCGGCCCATGTAATATTCACATGGATGGAACCTCTTATCACAAGAGACTCACGAATCCTACGCCGAACAAGAAGTGGCTAAAGGCTGATATCCAACCCTGGCTCATGAAACACGGTACGCTTGTTGTTTGTGTAATAATTATTATCACCATATCTAATAGTAATATTTTTGATGTGATGTCAGGCATTGAATATGAAGTAAAGACGTCATCACTCAGCTTCTTGTGCGTGTGCGGCATCATCGACCTGCCCCCATTTACGTTACACAAGTCATCGCTACAGATTACGGGCATTTGCTGAACTTCACTCCCCCATACCATCCGGAGCTCCAGCCTATTGAAATGGTATGGGGGCTGATGAAAAATCACATCGCGGCGAATCCCGCTTCAAATGCTAGAGAACTCGACGCTAAGGTTCACGACGAATTCCACAAAGTCACAGACGAGAACTGCACGAGTTATTACCGACATGTCCAGAAATTTGAAGACAAATATGCAGCAGCACTGGATGACTGCTGTCTTGTCAGCGACGAAGAGGACAGCGAAGACGACGGCGAGGGTGACAACTACGGCAGCAGTGAGGAAGATGACGATGATGTCGTCGTGTACACCATTGCCCAGCGTTATTCTCAGAATCAACAATCAAAGTCAAAAAGTGCGCACTCAAATTCAAAAACCTGCCAGATATATTACCTCAGCAAAATGTGTATACCTGCTAAATCAGATTAAAATAGTGAGCCTTAACTTGCATATCTTCGAATCGCGTCGGTGGCGAGGCAACGTGTGGCAGAACGCGCGGTTGCACAAGTCTGGTGTGACAACCTCAGCAAAGACAGGGTCAGCAGCGAGCTCCAGAAATCCGGCACGGTGTTCCGTGAAGTGAGGTCGATGACTGGACGAGCGAAGCGTTCGCGCCCAGCTTCTCGCCATGCCACTGGGTCCCAACCAACATAATACTACTATACATCATAATTATACGAATATGATATTGTAGAGTACTTTTGAATTTGAGTGCGCACTTTTTGAATTTGATTGTTGATTCTGAGACTAACGCCGTGCAATGGTGTACTCTTTTTAACCTTCCTCTAAAACTGAATATTTTGACTCGTCTCATGAGCCTGGTTGTTACTTTGAGTTGTATCTTCTCCGATGGCCGCTCGCAAAACAATCATATGTTTGGTGAACGAACCAATCAGTGCAGCGGATTGGATGGATTATCCACGGTGCTCATTGCTGCAAATTACACGCCCCACAATAACCACTTTTCCGCCCAAACCGCTTCGATTCGCGCTATTCTGACCCCAAAAATGGTCACAAAACCGGCGTTCTTACCCTAGAGTAAGTTGGTTTGGAACAATTATGCGTCGTAGTTCGTCAGAGACCCAAAATAGTTCTGTATCTTCTTTCGTGGCCAGGACAATAGGTCCTCGCTTGGATGAGAAACGTCGACGCGGTTTTTACGGTCTTTTCGGACGAAGGAAGCCAGCATGGCGATAGTGATCGTGTGACTCATATCAGAGTCTGCGACGCCGACGTAGTGCTTGACATAGTATCTGTGGAATACAGGAAGCACATGCTCTTTCCACCGAGCCCGGTCAGTTTTGCCAAGTAGTTTTGCGACCAGCCCGACGTCTTCGCCCACCAATTTAGCAACGCTGTACCAGCTCCGCGTGATTCCAGCACTAGATCGTTCGGCTTTTGTCCATTCAGACAGTGATCACCTCGTTAGCCGTGTGCTGGCCTTCTTGGTCAGCTCTCGAACTCCCATCCGTCACCGACCAGTCAGATTGCGAACTGGCCACGTGGCACACAACCACCAAGCGATTCGCGTACCTTTCAGTTTGAATTCGTACCGATTTGTATGAACTCGTACATGTCTGTCTGACGCGTTCGTACTCACTAGTATGAACCCGTACTTTCAGTCTGAAATCGTAGAATTGGTCTGACCCAGTGTGACCTCGTAGTTTTTGGTATGAATAATAAACGTTCTCACAGAAACATCACTCACCTGACAAAATATGTTTCATGTTAAAATTCGTCGAAATTTGAGGCCATACATGTTTATGACGCTGATTGGTCAAATAACACAAAACAACGCCCAAATGTTCTTCGAGAACAAGGAAGTTGCTTCCTAACTCTGACCATTCAAACTCCTAATTAAGAACTGTTGCTTCTTAATCGGGTTTTGTCTTCTTATTTAGAGACCGATAATTTGGAGGTGGGCCAAAACTAAAGTGCTAGCAATAAAAAGGCCTTAAGATTTGCAAACAGATGTGCGCGAGGGATGGTGAGCTCAAAACGCTGCCAGCGTTATCCTTAGGCTAATATCCTAACAGGGAGTCGTTACTGCAACATAGATAGCGATTAGGGCTAAGGGATGGGGTGAATTCAAACCCAGCGACCTCAGCCAACTCGATCACAACGGTTTAAAACCACATCCGCCAGCGAACCAACAGCGATACGCGTATGAGTTTAGACACTTTCGGAGCATTTCATAGCGGTGTCGTGCTCTGAAGAGCTATAGTTTTGGCTATCACGGCAGCCAAAGAGCTTCGTAGACGCTTCCTTTTCAGGATTTGACCACCATGCCACCCGTCCCGGAGATCTGACCAAAATGATTGTGAAGTGCAATACATCACTTGTGTTGCTTCTCGGGGCGTCCAATGGTGCTTGGTGTGTTTCCGAAAGCCTCCTATGGCGCTGTAAAGGCTGTCGTGTTGTCGAAATTATGTTGCAGTAACGCCATCCTAGCCTAACACACACGCACTGGCCCAAAGTGCATCCAGTGCATGATGCACTACCAGGGTGGCAGACAGCGGCAGTTTCAACCAACACGCTGCTAGTAAATTATTTATCTTGCAGAGCATGTAAAATCAGCCACCATAGCAGCCCTCCAACGGGTAGGATATTAACAGGTGATGCCTGTAACAAGGGTACGAAAAAGGGCTGAAACGAGTGGAAAGTGAAGAAATAGGTCAATCCGGTAACTTTAGTTCGTGAATAGAAATGGTGCCATTAGATAGGCGAGCGTTTCAAACCTACAAAGGCGCCCATCGTAAGAGGTCCCGATGCATGAACGCCACACTAGCTGCGCTTTAGCAAGACGACTCCCGTGTGTGGTGCTGGGCGTTTTCATTTATTTAAAACCGCTTGTACAATCTGTACCGTCTGTCGCAATCTGTACCGTCTGTCGCAATCTGTACCGTCTGTCGCTACACGAATTTCCTAAATATCTGAAATCTAGGCAGCAATAACCATGTTGCGGCTGCTAGCGAAAGGCAATGCAAAGTGATGATACATATAATGCACCATGATGCATTAAACATTATAATGGTGGCGCTGTCAAAGTATCAGTGAAATTTTTCAATTCCCGGATTCACCATTTTTCGTTTTTCCACTCGATTGGTGTCCCTTCTTATGGGCATCGCATGTTAGGCCCTGTTTGGATCCACCTCAATTTAATATCGCGATCTTTCGCGTTTTCGGGAAGCTTCCTTACCAGGCACACATTGCAATATGACACGTTTGGACACCTGCCCACGGGTAATCGCGATAAACAAAAGATCGCAATTGCCGAGATGTTTACGATCCATGTGGGTCGAGTCTATCCAAACGCGGTGGCGACCTTTCACATTCTCATTTCCGATGAATGAAAACGACGACGCGCTAGAAGCAGGCGCTAACGATGAGGATGAAGAAGACGCCGTCGTTAATGTGCTAGCCTTCGTTGCGGGATATTATGGGCGCACATACTTCGACAAAGAACCACTCCACACCTCTATTCTAACAGGATCTAATTGGGTAGCCGAATTAGTTGAGGGAAACCCGACGCGGATGTTCACCAGCTATCGCATGACAAAGCCGGTGTTCAGACGCTTTTGTATCGCACTAGGAAAGGTGGACCCCCCCCCCATCTAGATCGGCTCGTATTGGTGTTGAAGAGAGAGCTGCTATGTTTCTCTATTACGTCTCGAAGCACGCGTCCTCCAAGAGAGTTGTCAACATAGCGGGGAAACAGTTCACCGGTGTAGTTAATGATTTCATGTTGACTGTTGCTGATCAAGACTAACCATCAATTGCATGTTCAACAGGCACTTCTATCGAGTCCTTGATGTTGTATGCAACATGGCATCAAGATATCTCGTTCTACCGGATGCGCCATCGTCAATACTGCAAAATGAACCCAAGTATGCCGGTCAATTCGACCAATGTCGTCTTGCTTTTGACGGAACACACATTCCTGCCTACGTGCCGAGGGAGAACGCAAAGCCGTTTCGTGATAGGACCGGGAAGCTTGGCCAGAACGTATTTGCAGCGTGTACGTTCGACATGCGGTTTGTCTACGTTCTGTCGGGTTGGGAAGGTATGAAAATTAGTATTGCTTCTCGTTTTGAGTGTTGTTGGTACCAATTGCTTGTTCGTGGTAATGCTAATTGATGTAGGGTCGACAGCAGACTCTACGGTGCTTGCAGATGCTAGACGAAAAGGATTTAGGACACCTCGGGGACTATTTGATCTGGGTGACGCTGGGTACGGTCTTTCCACAGAAGTGATGACGCCGTATCGAGGTGGCCGATATCATATAAAAGAATGGGGCCAGACTAACGAACGGTGAGGTTAGCAGTTTGTTATCGAGCAGCAGGCTTTATGATAATGATGCCATGCTACTGTAGACCTCAAAACTACAAGGAGCTGTATAATTTGAGGCACGGTCAGGCTCGCAACATCATTGAAAGGGTATTCGGCGTATTAAAGCGACGATTTCCTATCCTAAAGCACCCTTCTGAATTTCCAGTGGAAACGCAGGCAAAAATCGTGATTGCGTGCTGCGTGCTTCACAATTTTATTCGCCTACAAAAAGATTTACCCGACGATCCCGAAAAAATGAACTCGAAGAGGAAGAGTCCGATGACGACATCGCCGACACCACACTCGATTTCTTCTGAGACTAATGCAAGCGGTAATTATCGAGAGGCCAGTGACATGCGCGATAGACTAGCAAAAGATATGTGGAATTCATATGTAGCGATTCAAAATCGCTGAGATTTAAAAAGAAAACAGATACATTAATTGCGTTGACTCCTCACACTTAATCACTAGTTTCGATCTGCTTGCTGAGCCATGAATCACACGCTGATCCCGCCTCCATGACCAGAAAGCCCATAGCTATCTTTTCGTCTAGCATCACATCAAATGCCTGAACTAGACTCTCCGTTTATAGCTCATTTGCGTAGTACTTCTGCAACAGTTTGATAGCTCTCTGTGACGGTGAAAGCGCCCGGATCTTGGCTGTTCTGTTGCGCATTTCTGAGGCGATATCACTAATTGCCTCTGCATTCAATACTCCACCACATTCGCTTCGACGTTTCTTTGAAGTTGTGGCGCTAGTTGACTTGCCCCTAGCAGTGGTTGTAGGTCCAGCAGCAGGCTCGGCGACAGGCTCCGGTTGCGGTTGCGGAGTTGTCTCGGTGGGGCCAAGCCTCGGTGCTCCAGCATCTATGCCGTGCTCCGAAGGCGTTGATGATTGTGATGGTGGTGGAGCGGGTGGTTCAGAGACATAATCAGCTGGGCAGGGTTCATCAGAAGCTAGTGCGTACTCCCCAGTGGCATAAGTTCCTTCAAACAGAACGCCAAGGTCTTCGTATAATGGCATCGGCTTCTTTCGATAATCCGTAACTTTAGGATGATGCTACATGATAGCTAACGTTAGCGAGAAATATGTGTCACCAAGGTAAACGAATTCAGTACCTCAATGTAATCGTTCCAAACAGAGTCGTGAACAAGGACAACATGGCGATCGTCATCCCAGCCAAACCCTGATGCATCCAACATCGTCTTGATCGCGGTGTAGTTCCCTTTTAACTGGAAAACATAGACGACAAATCTGTTAGACTCAAAATTCGACTTCTAGACCTCCATTGCACGCACCGCAGCAAGTCTAGATTTAAGTTGTTGCCTCGTCAGCTTTGCCTTGAATGTCGCGTTGAACGCCACAAGCACTTCCGCCCACGCCTCTTTCTTGAAGCCGGAATCAGCTCGCTTCTCTGCTTGAGCTTGCTCTGTCATGGATTGCACGAGGAAGGCATCTTTCTCGCCATCCCAGGACGCTCGCTCCTGCTCTAGGGAGGCCAATTTGAAGGCCCACAGAGGGCGATCGCGACAAAAACTTTCTGGTCTGAGTAGAAACTTTTAAATCGCGATCTTTGGCTACAATCGCGATCTTTCATGCGCCGTTTGGAAACGCAACTATTGGGCGCAGATTGCGCTGCAATATTTTTGGGAAGTGGATAAATCACACTCTGAGCGCCGGTAAATTAAAAAAAACTTTACCGGCGCGTCAGATAAATTTCCGAATCTGACCGCGTACAATTTTAGAGAAACACCCCCTCTCCCCCCTTTCCTCCGTCCCAGATCCCTCTCAGCCTTTCATTTCGAGATCGC
>JAIKVD010001112.1:0-12644 GCA_024679075.1 Phytophthora uliginosa | reverse complement strand
GCAGCATGCGGAGGAGCCGGGCATTCGGCTCACTACTGCTACCGACGCTGCAAACTGTGTCAACAAGTCCTTGACGTCGGAAAGTGCGAAGCCCTTCAGGCCCTAACCTCCCTCGTTCGGACGAAGGTCGAGAAGAAGGACCTCACGCCCGAACTCCAGAGTCTAATCTTCGGTGGCAATTTTAACTAGGCAGCCCGCCAACTGAAACTGGGTTGGTCCCAATCGGGCTGCCACAGTTAGCCGCACCACCAATCGACGCAGACTGTGTCTACGCGTTCGTGGGAACGAGCAAACGGCCGAAGAATGACGAAAACGACAATGTGAAAATGACTGACTATGGAAAGGAGAGAGGCGCAAGCCTCGGTGGAGGTATATTGAGAAGAATGGGTGAAGAAGAGGAAGATGGATAGCACCGAGGCTTGGGTGTCGAGCGCGGTGCAACAAGGAACCTACCACGGCCAAGACGCCCGGGGAGCGACGAAATTGCACCCTGGGGAACGGCTGGGATGGTGGTCCGCGCAGAGGTTTGACCGGAGAACTCGGATGCTGGCTCTGGTCAAGGGCGCGGTAAATGACGCGCGCACACGGGTCCTCCTGGATACCGGTGCGAACGTCAGTGTGATATCGGAGAAGTTTGCGAACCAGTTGCGGCTGCGTGACGTCCAAGGTCACGGCCGCTGTATGGAGATCCAAGGATTTACCAAGGGAACGATGGCCACCTCACGACGAGCCTTGGTCAAGGTGACGCTGGGGTGGCAACATGTGTATGAGTTCGAGTTGTGGATTATGGACCATGGTGCAGGTGTCGATGTGGTTTTGGGCACGGACTTCATGATCCCGGCGGGAGTGCGACTGGACATGTTTCGTGCGACAGCACGGCTACCGGATGAAGTGAGTATCCCGCTCATCAAGACGCTGAACATGCAAGATGACCGCGGAGAAGGACCGCATGTGAATGGAGGTCCTACCAAGTACTTGCTTGTCCCCAGCCGAGAGTTCGCGGAATACCGGACGCCGAGGTCTCAACCGTCGTCTGATACACACGAAGCGTGGGTTCGGCGAACGAAGGCTCTATTGCCGACCGTGGCGAAGTATCAAAGAGGCAAGATCGTCAGGGTGAGATCGACAAACGTCTCTAACCGGCTCACGTCGTGTCCGGCTCACTCCCCGGTGCTCATGTGGGTACCTATCGGCGATCCGATGGATACGTTCGGTTAGGCTCCAGCCGGTACCGGGATTGGCAGGTGCTGGCCTACGAAGGTGGTCGCGATAAAGCTGTGTTCCGACGTGAAGGAGAGCTATATGCACAGTGGTTAGCAGCTCAGCCTCCTGCGGTTGATCGTACGGAGTATACTACTCCTAGGCGAGTCCTCAGGAGACCGACCGAGGACTCCTCGGTTCAACGAGTGTACGTAAACAGCACCGTGCACCGTGAGTGTGGACACGAAGAGCGAGGTGAACGAGATCAATTCGTCGTCGACGATTTATCTTCCGACGATGACTCAGTGGTGGACTCTGCTCCGCCGACCGTGACGTCGCCGAGCCGGTCCGACTTCGAGTCTGGAGTGAGCGATGAGTCCACTCCGAATCCGGACTGTGTAGAGCTATCGACGGAGCGCCTGGAGCCTACGAGTACTCCAGGTGACCCGTCCGAAGATGATCCTGGACCGAGCGATGAGTGCACGGTAGACCCAGCAGCTGGACGGTGCCAAGACGAGAGCTCGATGGCGATTTTGGAACGGATGCATTTGTCTGCTGCGACGGTACTTTCCGCAGATGCAGACGACGACCCAATTGAAGGTCAATCTACTGCAGAGCACGCTGTGAACACGATCAATCTAGAGGACTATGCCCACGAGCTAGCCTTCTTACCTGACCTGACCGAAGCCTCGGTCACATAGCTCGATTACTCGGCGACGAACGTCCGCCATCCTGAGCTCAGCCCTGAACTCCAGGACAAGGTGGTGAGCGTACTCCGACGGCACGAGAAGATTATGATTTCGAGTGGCAATGCGTTGCCTCCCCCGGCCTACGGAGTGGTTTGTGACATTGATGTGCAAGGACACCCGCCTATCAAACAGAAGGCTCGGAGAGTACCTCTCCGCCACCTCAAACAACTCTACGAGCTGTTGAAGGGGTTACTCAAGGCGGGCTTGGTTTCATTCTCCACGAGTCCTTGGGCGTCGCCAATCGTGGTCGTGTTGAAAAAGAACGGTGTGGATATCAGATTGTGCTTTGATTACAAGATGGTGAATGCGGTGACCGCAATCATGGAATACGCAATGCCACTAGTGGACGACCTCCTCACGGATCTCGAGAAGTACTTATGGGACTGCTAGCTGGACGCTGCAAGTGGTTTCTGGGCAATCATGATGACTCGGTTAGCGCGGCAGATCTCTGCGTTTGTCTGTGCGCTGGATCACTTCGAGTGGCTTCGAATGCCATTTGGGCTTAAAAACGCGCCCATGATCTACCAGCGAATGATTGATAATGCTCTCTGGGGATTCGTCCAGCCCAAGGGAGGATGGAAACGTTACGCGGAATTGATGCAGACCGCTGAGGAGAACGACGTAGCTTTGTGTGAGGTGTCCAGCGACGACTCACACGACTCCTCTGGGGTAACCAAGTTTGATGCGGACCTCCGAGACAGCCAAGCCGAAGGCTCGGTGGCTGAGTTGGTCAACAGCGCTCTGGCAGACATGTTCACGAACGGAGAGCCGGATGCTTCCAAGCTGACGCCTGTGTTCGAGCGACGCTCTTTCGTCGACGATATCTGCCTTCGAGAGTTGCCTCGCGACATTAGATCGACTCCTCGCCAGGTTCGAAGAATGCCGCATCAGCGTCAGCTTTACCAAGAGCATCTTCGTGCAGTCGAAGGTAGATTTCCTGTCCCACGAGGTTACGAGAGCTGGAATCCGAGCGGACCCGACGAAGCTCAAGGCTATAACCGAGCTTTCGTTTCCTCGGTCCAAGAAGGGTATGCAGTCGTTCCCCGGTACGCTGAATTACTACAGTCGCTTTATCCAAGACCTCGCGATCTACGGAGCCGCGCTCTACCAGGTCAAGGACGAAGATTTCGCAGACGGGGGTGACCTCTCAGCAGCCAGACGCAGCTTTGCCACTTTGCAACGAAAGGTCGCTGATGCACCCATCCTCCGACACTTCGACCGAGACCTGCCAGTTCATGTGACGCTCTTCGCCAATGAGTGGGCCGTGAGTACTACGCTTATGCAGGAGCATGACCGCACCCAGTGCGATTCTGTGGTCGGATCCTCAAGGACGCCGAGATGAATTACCACCCGGCAGAGAAGGAGGTCCTGGCTTTACTCCAGTTGTTGAAGGTGTGTTACACACAGCTGGCTGGTCGGACCATTCATGTCTACACGCGCTTTTCGATGCTCGAATGGGTTCACAAGTCTAAGTCGTTGTTTGGAAGAGCTACCCAGTTCGCAGTCCTGCTGTCGCCGTGGCACTTAGTGGTGCAACGCGTCAAAGAAAAAGATTGCGCCTTTGCTCAACTCCTCCAGTCTACCATCACTAGTTTCGTCGACCTCGAAGACTCGCTCAGCCCGGTCACTCCGCCAACGCGAGGTTCACCGAGTGTTCGGATGGACCCTCAATTGCTGTACGCACGGCTACCGCGGGACTACGTTGGGTACGTCATTTCGTTCGACGGGTCGGCCAAGACGGAGAAACATGGTGGATATGGCAGTTGTGCGTAGATACTGTGGCGCTTCCTGAATGGACTGTAGTGATCGCTGCGAGTGCTTACCTCGAGACTACAACGGTCAACATGGCCGAATACACGGGTATGACTAACGGTGTCTCAGCCGCTTGACCCATGGGGCCGAGGACTTAGTCATCGTTGGAGACTCGAGACTCGCAATCCAGCAATCCCTAGGGGTGATCGCTTGTCGTAAGGAGTCGCTAATGGCACAACTCAACAAACACAAGGAGCTCACAGCGAAACTTCGATCGGTGAAATACCTCCATGCGGTCCGAGAGTTTAATGCCGCTGCGGACTCTTTGGCGGGCGAAACCCTTGAAAGCAAGGTGTCGGCGGTGGTTGAAAGCGAAGACAGGAAGCGTGAATTAAGAGAGTTGAACCGCATCCAAGAAGTCATCTATGAACCCTCGGACGAGACCTCAGGAGAAGTGGTGACACGATCTGTCAACTCGATACGCATACTGGAAACGCGTGACGAGACCCGTAGTAAGAATTTTCGATTTTCTACGGGAAACGGGACAAGTTACAGCGATGAGGAGACGCCAAACCAGAGCTCGACGCAAACATGTCCGCTTCGCAGAGGAACCTGTGGTCATTAACCAGGAAGGATAGACGCGGAGCGTAGAACCGACAGACGATCAGCACAACGGAGTCTCTGACTCGCGAGAGCCACCGAGTCCTGATGCAGCGAGCACCCACGAACCCTCGGCGGACGATATCGACCCCTTAGCAGTGCAGAGAGAACGGCGCACGCGTATCAGCAAAGCTCAGGACGAAGAACTCCGGTGGTCTAACCTCAAGACGATCCTGAAGGGAGAAGAAGCGCAGCTCGGTTATAGAGCCGCGCGAGTAGCCTGGAAGACGGCGGACAAGTTCGTACTCAGCGAGGATGGGCTGCTATACTTCCTTGGAGCGAACCGTCGGTAGGGAGAGAACAAACCGAGGAGACGACGTTGCGCCTCGTGGTGCCCACAACGATGGTCCAGGAAATATTGCAGAACTGTCACGACTCGCTAGAAGGAGGCCACCAAGGCATCGTCTGAACCTACCACCGTGTCAAGGCCGACTACCAGTGGATAGGCTTGTTTGCTGACGTGGAGAAGCATGTACGCTCGTGCCCGGATTGTAGATCCAGTAAGAGCCGCCCGCACCTTCGCGGGTACTCGCCTGGCAAACATACTGGAGAGACCGTTTCAGATGGTGTCCATGGACTTCGTGATACCCCTTCCGAAGACTCGGCGGGGAAACACCGCACTCCTGCTGTTCCAATGTGCTTTCACTGGCTTTGTCATGGGAAAGGTGATGGCTGACACCTCCGCACTCCGTGTGGCTCAGGATTTCGAAGAGGGCGTCTACCGAAGGTTCGGTGCACCATCGTTGATCAGACACGACCGAGACCCGCGCTTCATGAGCGAGGTCTTCCAAGCATTCGCTGAGATGATGCAGTCAAGATCGAAAGCTACCCTGAGTTATCGGCCACAAGCCAACGGACAACAGGAGCGCTCGGTGAAGACCGTGATACAATCAGTAAGAGTGTATGCCGAGGACCCGCTGCAGCAAGACTGGGACGAGATCGTAGAGAAGCTGATCTTCGCGATCAATAACTCGCACGATACGACGAGGAAAGACACCCCGTTCTACCAGGTGTACGGGTGGGACGCTCGGTCTACACTTCGCGCAATGTCGTCTTCGCTCAAATAAGGGCTCGGCCGACAGTCCGACGTATTATCGTGAAGACGAGAAGCCAACAGGCAGCAAGAGATCGCTCTGGGAATGGCTAAGGAGTACCAAACTACAGAGAAGGCTCGCAGGGCTCAGAAACATAACGAGTCCTTAAGCCGAGTCGAGCGAGCCGCCTTACCCGAGTCCACGAGGAACGAGAGCTCAGCGGAGACCGATGAACCTGACGACCCGGATGAAAGCTCGTCCGACGCAAGCACGCGGCCATTGTTCCAGCCAGGGGACCGAGCATGGCTCTACATGGAGCGGGTGAAACCAGGATTGACCAAGAAGCTGGCCCACCGATGGCACAGCCCTTTCCGGATCAAGAAGAAGGTGGATGATTACGCGTTCGAGTTGGATCTGCCCGATCGCAGTGGGTACAGGTTCTATCCGGTTGTACATGTGTCCCGCTTGAAAGCGGTGAATGAATTCGAAGAGCGGCCGAAGACTCGGCTGGCTCCAGACATTACGGAAGAAATGAGACTTGATTTCGACGAGGAGCTGCTGCCCGAGGACAGCTGGGAGCCGGACCGACTTGCTGGTGAATACGAGGTTGAAGCGATCCTGGATGACCGTGTCCCTCTTCTGAACAGCACGGAACGAGCAGTCAGAGACTTTCAGGTGAAGTGGGTTGGCTATGATGAGCCTACATGGGAGCCTGCAGCTAATCTCTCGTGTGGAGGACTGCTGTATGCTGTATGATTACTTGCGAGAGAAACGTCGCGAGCGGAGACTACAGATGGCCCAGGTAGGACTAGACCGGCCGCCAAGATGATGACGAACTGCCGGTGGGGCGGTGCAGCCCACCCAAGCAGACGAAAATTATTACTGCACCAAAATGATGAACTACCGGTTGGGCGATGCAGCCTACCCAAGCAGACAAAGATGGCTACTGCACCAAAGTGATTGTATATTTGCATGTATTGTGAAAAGATTACGGATGGAAGTCGCGACTGGAGAAAGATACGAAATGATGATAAACATGAAACGTGACTGAGATTAATGATTACGCTACGCTAACGGTGGTCGCAACGCTAATGCTCGACCGAATGTATCCGGACCACCTGCGAGTAGGGCAAAAGTGAGTGTCAGCACCGAAGATCACTCGGACGACGAAGCCACATTAGCCAAGACGTCGAGGCGGATTGCATCCTTGGGAGGGCCGTCTGCAGGGTCGTCGGACGAATCCTCGCCCCCAGCATCTGGGCTGGCAGAGTCGCTCGCCTCGTCAACTGCAGCCTCATCCTCTTCGGCCCTGGCAGCTGGCACGCGAGAAGACTGCGAGCGACCCGAGCCAGCCACCCGTTGCGCTCCGCCGCTGGCCGAAGTCTCGCCGAGGTCACCGTCGGACTGGTCTGCGTCCTCTGCGCCCTCATCTTCCGCATCGGAGCGGGGCCCGTGGTAGTCCGTGAAGTCCTGGACCCACTGGGCAGTGACGTCACACGGGTCCAGCGAGGGATCGACTTGAATGGCGGACGCGACTTGCTGGAGAGTGAATCCCTTCGGAACGAATACCGGGGCCTTGGGATTGCACGGCGCAAACGAGGTGTTGTAGGGGTGAGCCGCCGGCACATCCACCCAACAGTTGCGCCAGAACTGATGCCCGTCCAGTGCGACCACCTCTTCGACCCACTTCGACGAGCTGGGAGCCCAATGCAGTGTCTCCAGAGAATACAGCAGGATCGAAGGCTCGAACAGCACTTCGGGCGAACACGTCGCCTCGCCGGCAGCGTCCGGCAAACACCAAGTCCAGAGGCGCTTAGGAATCTGGAGCCGAAGCCGATCGGCGCGAGCATTCCGGTCGCGGTGGTACTCAATCCAAGCCGCCAGGATAGCCAGATACAACTCCGAAGTCTCGCCGAGAACAGCAGCTAATTGCTGAAGCCAACGCTCGACAGCAGTTGTAGCAACCCAGTGCCCACATTCGTACAGGGCGAAACCTAGGTCGTCCATCTCGGTCGAGCCAAACGACTTGCCCCAAAATTGCCGCCACAACTTGACCACGATCGCCACGCCAGACGCACGGATTGAGATTGGTTTGCTGGGCTTGAACGGGGAGGCGTCGAACAGGCACGGATCATCAGGTAAGCTGGCGAGCAGTCGCTGGTAAGGATGGTCGGGGTCGGTCCAATTGCCGAACGCCTTGATTCCCTCCACCGAGCACTGGGCCAATACCGAAGCCGGAATAGGCTGGGGAATCCGGATCTCCATGATCAAATCCCAGCCCTCCTTCGCCCCAGGACCGTGAACGGAGGATCCAGTACCAGACTGGCCGAGTCCGAGTGCTTCTTGGAACTTTTGGCCGAGGTCTGCTTACCACGAGAAGGTCCCGAAGTCTCGGAGCGTGCATTGCGAGGAGCTGGAGACGGGCTCGGTTTCCGGCGTCGAATTGAAGTCTTGGTAGTCTTGGTCGCATTGGAAGTTTTCGCACGAGTCTTCGAGCCAGCGACCAACCCTCGTAGGTGTGCGACGGTGGACCATACACGAAGCCGTCACCCGCATCTTGACCGGCCACGGAGCGACCCGCAGAAGAGGAAGCCTCGCTAGGAGTAGCCCCGAGGATCATGTCATCCGGCGCGTTCTCCTGTTCCACGTTCCACGTTCGACTGCAGAGAAGCCACGGTCGACGCAGGGCGGACCGGGCGACCATCGCGACGCGGCTGGATTACAACCGAAGCTTCGAACGGAGAGTCGCGTGTCGAAGCTCTCTGAGAAGAACCCGACGAAGCCGGCTCCACAGACGACTTGTGCAGACCCCGTGTGGGTGACGAGGACGGCAGACGTGAGCTTCCGTGATCAGAAGATCGCGCAGAGGATTCCGGCAGCGACGCAGTCGAGGCTTCGGAATGCCAGGGCGAAGCCGGCGGAGACTGGGTGACAGCGGGAGCTGGGACGATCACCCGAGGCAAAGCGCTCGGGAGAGGTAGGTATCGCTTGACCCTTTGCAGCCGTCTGAGAGCTGCCGGTCCCAGTGGACGAGGTGTCTAGGCGGCCCGACGGCTTGGCCGATGGCACCGAACGACACTCTTGAGCCGCTTGTGGCCGAAGAGAAACCTTGGACGCTCGCTGGGCGGACGAGGCAGAAGACGCAGCCGGGCGCGAGCTCTGCGCCGAAACCGATGAACTAGCTTTCGCTCGGAGGTCCACCGAAGCCTTGCCGAGTCTCGACTTGTGCCGAGAGCGGGACCGAGCTTCCGGTAATGGACGAGAAGCGGACCGCTTCGCCTTGGAGCGGGACGCAGAGGCCGAGGATGATCGAGACGACCCCTTCCGACATTTGGCTGGAGGCTCGACAATAACCGCGTCATCAGAGTCATCGGAAGAGTCGTCCGACGACTGGTCTGACTCGTCCGCCATCTGACCATCTTGAGCGGCGGCAGACGAGGATTCGGCACGACGCTTGGAACCAGCCGACGCTTCAGTCGGATGGACTTGGACCGTGCGAAGTTGCTGCAGGAAGGTGTGAACCGCTGCAGGAAGCACGGTGTCGGCACCTGGATCAGCAACGTGCAAGCTCTCACGCTCCTTGTCCCTGGAGACGAGATAGCTGTGGAACTGCTTGAGGATAGTGGTAAACCCCTGCAGCCCGTCCTTGATCCGCTGGCGATCTTTGCGAATTACCGCACGATTCTCCTTGAGCTGGTCATCATATGACTTGCACTGAGCCTTCAAGTGGTCGATAACGTTTGCGCTCTTCTGCAACGTGACGTTAGCTAACGCCACCTGACGGGAAGCGAATTCTCGCTCCTCTCGGAGAGCCCGGGCGTCGTCAACCGCCGCATTGCGTTCAGTCGAGACCTGAGTGCACAGCGTTTCCGCTTGCCGGCGAAGGTCGGCCTCCTTGTACAACGCGGCCTCACACTCGCGAAGCTGATCCCTGTGGTAACGGACGTCCCCGCGCAGGATCTCCATCTCAGTGTCCCAACTGGGGGGTGGCGTGAGCGCGCCAGGGGCCACAGCATGGACTACCGAGTCGAGATCGCGGGCGTCTTCGAGCTGTCGGTCGAGATCCGAGTCGACACGGAGCGGAGAAAAGCGGACCAACCTCACCATGAGGTGAGCGAGGTTGGTGAAGTATCGTTCGGCGTGTGCCTCAAGTCGCCGCGCAGCCACGTCAGAGGCATCTTGAACGAGCCCTTCCAGGGCGTGCCGGTGAGACGCAGACGCTTGGGCAGAAGACGAAGGCCGGGGAGCAGTCGGGGTGTGGCGGGGGTCACACGCACCGTAGCTAAGAGGAAGCGTAACACCCTAACCCGAGCAGACGCCTGGCGTCTCTGTTGCTCTCTTATGCAAAAGGCCTGGCTTTCCCTGTCGACTTAGGTACCGAATACCGAACGACTTGCACACTTGTAGGTTAGAGTAAAACTGACTGTATTAATAACACTCATAAAGTTCCTATCTACTGCTTTCTATCTGTATACTGAATCCCTGTCTAAATGGCGATCTTCCTGAACGGTTGGCTCAGGTGAACCCGTGTCCTTAAGTACGATTGACTCCCGACTAAGCATATTACCTATGGGAGGTCTGTGAAGAATATTCCATCGGAGAGGGCCTGGTGTGTACCACTCGATGTGGAGTGGTCCACACCAGGGAGTGACCGCCAGTCCAAAGCGGTCATTCTCCGTTTCCTTGAAAAGGACAGCAGCCACTATTGGCCCCATTTCACCCTCCCACACCCAAACGGGAAGCACCTGTCCCATGGGGAAATCCAGCGGAAACTCGGGCTCTGCCTCATTCTCAGATCCGCGCTCGAACGAGCAAGCCGCCACTCCGCCAAGCCCACCGGGCATACCAAGCGCACCGATGCCCAAGCCCGCCGCACCTACAAACGACGACGCCCAATGGGCCGCTGCCGCCGCCACGTCCACGAAGGAGCCGACCCCGAAGAAGAAGAAGCCCGCTTCAGCGAAGCCTGACGCGAAGAAGCCCGTCAAGAAGAAGAAGGCCACCACGAAGCCGAAGCGGCAAGTCGGGACGAAAACCGCGAGGATCCCCAAGCGCAAGGAGGTGCTGCTGCCGGGTCTCCACGAGGAGAAGAGCAGCAGCGAATCCGACACGGACACCCCGAACCCAGGGCTCATTACCGGTGATGAGTCTTCCTCGGACGACAACACGGAGGCTCCAGGAGCCACGAAGTCCGGAGGAGCTACTGCTGCGAATACAGGCCCTTCTGGTACGGCTGCCCCAACCGAGGGGAAAGCCCCCCGAGGGGAGTCCAAGCCTGCTGCTGAGCAGCCTCTTGCCAATGTCACGACGGCCTGCGCGACCCCCGACGAGCCAGCACCGTCGACCGAGACCCCAAAGGGGCGTCCTGAATCGCCGGAGGACCCTGCTCCGCAGGTCGACTACGAGGAGTCGGCATCCGACGGAGATCAAAAGACTGGAGAGGTCATGGACTCCAGTGCTTCGCCACAGCTCACAGAGCAGCAGCGTGTTACACACCCCGGGAGCCCGAGGACTCCGAGGACTGCTGCTGCGGTGGCGCGCGCCAAGGTCGCGGATCAGCGCCAGTCTCGTCGAGACGCCAGTCCTTCCGCCGAGCGGGAACCCCAAGTCATCACCAACGCTGGTGTTGATGAGGGTGTTCCGCCCGAGCTGTTGCAGCCTGATAATTGGCAGCACCTGAGCGATTATTCCCGCCAGGCTGCCTCTCAGGCTACTGGTGTCAAGCGTGACCGTGAGACTACCGCCCCTCGCACCCGCGAGCAACTTCTCGCGTTGCGATATTGGACGAGGGATGAATACCGGGAGCACCTCCGACAAAGCCGAAGGCCTGGTCCTGGGGCGCCGCAATGCGACAAATGCCCGGTCGTGCTCGCCTCGGACTCCGGCTTGGCTCGCCAGACGAATGAAACGGAGTTCAAGGCTTGGCTGCACCACTTGGGCTATGCCCACCCCGAGTTCCTGGAGTCGCCTTACCGAATCAACTGGCTGGCTCAGCGTCGTCTTCGGTTTCGCATGGCGAAGATGATCACTGACGACACGTGGTCAGGCCGCTTCTTAGATCGGCACCTGCCAACCCCAGGGGTCATCCTCGAAGAGGTCATCCAAAAAATTCAGAAATCATGGCAGTCGCAGCCGATAGAGCCTATGAGTGTTCTCGGCCACGTTAGCGCCGACCAGCTCCGTGGACACGCTCAAAAGCGGCCACGAGGTCGGCGCAGTCCTCCTCGAGGCGACCGCCAGGCTCCCACGAGTTCTGACTACTCGGGTAGCCACGCCACTTCACCAGGTACTGGTACTGACCGCTACGCCCGCGGCGCTTCAGTATCGTCTCGACATGGTAGTAGAGGGCGCCCTCATTACCAAGCAGAGGGTTGGAGCCCGCGACGGGCGTGGTGTCCGACTAAGGCGCGCAGCGTCGCTCGACTGGCTCTCGTGTCGCGGAGTCGTTGCCGCCCAACATGGAGAACCTTCTGGCGGCGATGGAGGGCTGTCAGCGACTGCTGGAATCCAGCGGGCGGACTTGGTGGCGCTACGCGGTCGAGTGCAGACTGTGGAAGCTCTCGTGGAGACTCTCCAAAGCACCCCTGCAGGTACTGGTACTGACCGCTACGCCCGCGGCGCTTCAGTATCGTCTCGACATGGTAGTAGAGGGCGCCCTCATTACCAAGCAGAGGGGGCGGAGCCCGCGACGGGCGTGGTATCCGACCAAGACGCGCAGCGTCGCTCGACTGGCTCTCGTGTCGCGGAGTCGTTGCCGCCCAACATGGAGAACCTTCTGGCGGCGATGGAGGGCTGTCAGCGACTGCTGGAATCCAGCGGGCGGACTTGGTGGCGCTACGCGGTCGAGTGCAGACTGTGGAAGCTCTCCTGGAGACTCTCCAAAGCACCCCTGGGGATCTACGCGATCTTCGGCACCGTGTGCAGGATCTGCCGGGGCAGATTGACCAGCTTGGTAAGGAGATGGACCAGGTGACCCACCGCTGTTCGCAATGCGAGCGGATCGATGGAGAGGTGCGCCGCGACCTGGGCGACCATCTTGGTTGGATCCGAGCGCTGTATACCCGTCTGGGCGAGCTGGAGGAGCGAGAGAGACGCCGCCAGGCGGCTGCAGTTCCTGCTCCCGCTCCTGTTCCTTCTCAGGAAGAACTCGTGCGACTGATGGCGAACGCCTTTCGCCAGTGCTCTCCAGCGCAGGATCCGAAGGGTCAGCAACCGACGCCGGGCGATAAGGCTTAAGCAGCCCAACGTA
>JAIKVD010001111.1:0-12663 GCA_024679075.1 Phytophthora uliginosa | reverse complement strand
GAGGCGCCAGCTGACGAGGCGGTGGGGCGCGCAGAGCGCCTTGGCGCTGCCCCCGTTGGAGGAAATCTACGCGTACTTCGGACCGAGAATCGCCATGTACTTCGCGTGGCTGGCGTTTTACACGCGGATGCTGGTGCTGCCGAGTGTCTACGGGATCGTGGTGCACGTGCTCGGACTGTTGAATCTGGCGCCCAGCTACACGGTGCACTGCATCTTGGTGGCGATTGGCACCTCGCTCATTGCTGATATGTGGCGCCGGCGGCAGAGAGAGGTGGAGTTTACGTGGGGCTACGACGGTGTGCTGTCGTCTCTGCACGCGACAACGAGGCTGCAGTTTCGAGGCGAGTGGATGCAGGACCCCGTGACAGGCGCGAAATGTTTCGACTTCCCACACCACAAGAGGCTACTTCGGCAGTTGTTGGCTGTGCCGTTGCTGGTGTCCATGTGCTGCTTGGTTGGAGGCTACGTTGTTGGATTGCACGTGCTCTCGGAGCATCTCCGAGCGAGCTATAGTGAGAGCTGCACCCGGGCGTGGACGCGAGAAGAGCAGGGTTTTCCAAGTACTGGATATTGGGCGTATGTTGCGGACAAGTGGGTGCCTAGTAACGATCTGATGATATGTGGGCTTGTTTCGCATGGACCAAGTGTGATAAACGCAGTGATTATTTACGTTATGGACAATCTGTACCAGTTATTAGCTCGAAAGCTCACTGAGTTTGAAAACTACCGCACTCTCGACGAGCACGAAGCGCATCTGGTGGCCAAGCGGATGCCGTTCCATCTCGTGAACAGCAATGCGTCTCTCTGGTTTCTCGCATTCTACGTTCAGCGTCTGGACCGAGTACGCGAGCGATTGTGGATTTTGCTAGTGGCGGCACAAATGATTGATAACTTCAAGGAGGTGGGGTTGCCTCTCGCGGTGTCTGTTGGTGGCCAGGTACTTACAGCGGAGAACAAGCGACGTCGTCGTCAGAGTCTCGAGAGCCTTCAGAGTGGTGATATTGATGGTGGCCTCCGTCTCCACAGGAAAAACTCCTTGCCTCAACTTCGAGCAAAGCAGGAACGTGAGAGGGTGGATGTTGCTAAAGCCGCTACTGAACAGCGGTTAGCTCGAGTGCTCATGCAAAAACGACAAGCCACGTATCGTGACACATTCGCAGACTACAAAGAGCTCATGGTGCAGTTTGGCTACGTGACTCTGTACAGCCCAGTATTCCCACTCGCTGCAGCATTCGCCTGGTTGAACAATACAATCGAGAGTCGATCAGATCTTCTCAAGCTAGTGAACCGCCACGGATATCAACGGCCAATTGCACAGCACGCGCGAGGGATTGGCGTATGGGAGAAGGTTTTGGTGAGCTTCGCTGGGGTGGCTGTTGTGGTCAATTGCGCTCTCGTGTGGACCTACGAGCTAGATGAGTTGCTGCCTACATGGACGGACCTTCAGCGGTTCGCCTTTATTGTCACGTGCGAGCATGTCATCTTTGTCATCAAAGCTTGGCTTAACTGGGCTGCCCCTGAGGTTCCTGTAACCTCGTCACTTGGTAAGAAGCCAGTGTTGCCGCCAGCCGGGCATACGAATCGTATTACGATCCCAGCTCAATCTGAGAGCGACACGTCTCTCGCTGCTGTGCACGGATATAAACCAGCTCATGATAACCCAGGCGATGAAGACGTATAAACAATTTGGATTTATTAAGATTTTAGACAGCGAAAACATGACAAACAGGTTTTAGTGACTGCCGCTTGAGTCGCAACCGGTGCCACCAGCGATAACAAGACACGACGTAGACGGATAGATGGACATAATGTTGACCATGACAGTCCAGCACAGCGAGCACCCGAAGTAACCGGCGGTCAGAAGCCCCATGAAGCGGCTCGACCCACCATTGTGCTTGAGCTGCTTTGTTTCAGTCTTTTGGCGGGGCAGTAGCGGCAGGAAGACCAGTCCAGCCAGGTTCATAGAGTAGCGGATGATGAGAACATAAGTCACCTCCCAACGCACGTGGGCGGTGTCCTCCACAATGTCGGCGTTGGTCACATCGAAGTAGCTGTCCACGTTCTTGGAGAGAGTGCTGGCCAAGGGGATAGCGATGTTTGCGATCGATCCTACCAGACCGTACACGGCGCCTTCGTTGTCCTCACCAGCCAACTCCACGATCACGTACGTTCCGATCACGAACGAGATACCGTTGGGGAGTTTCTCAACCACAGGGACTCCGAGCCAAAACCACTGGTTACGCAGGACATCCCACGTGGTGAACATTGTCACGATGAAGTCCATGGCTGTCACTGAAATGATGGTGATGGCGTGCATCGACCGCCAATTCCAGTGAAGACCGTATTTGCCCGTACAGTAGAGCGTAATGGCGAAGATAGCGTTGCCCATGATAGCCATGACTTTGTCGTTGAGAGGTGTAGCCCCGGCCCAGTACGCCTGCATCGGGTCTGAACACGTAATAGTGAAGTTCTCGAAGACACCAGACAAGTACTTGTACACGATGACTTGGTACACCGGTCGCATCTGCACGAGATGCCACAGCTCGGCCAAGTAGTCACGGAAGACGACGCCGGGGTGATGCTCCTCCTTGATGCAGTACCACGAAAGGGGGATCACAGGCAGACAACACGCTGTGAGAATGACCATGAGCTGAGGAAAGCTCAGCGAGAAGTCGAAATCGCCACCGTAGTCTTTTCCATTGAAGACCAAACCGGTGAGAATGCTCGAGATAGTCACGAAAGCGGTGCGGACCATGTAGATTGTAGTCTGCGTATATCCACGCGTTGCTTCGGGCTCGCGCTGAGCGACTTCAACCATCATAGCGTCAGCAGCGACGTCAGCACCAACGTAGCCGATAGCTGCAATCATCATGAGCACGATGAACTTGCCACCGACGTGATGAGCCGAATCGTTGAATGTCGCGATAATTTCAGGCGTCAGCTCTTTGGCGTCCATTCTCGCGTACTTGTGGTCCGGGTAGTACGGGGCACCAGCATCCATGCACGCCATGACTAAAAGCATCGCGAAACACAACGTCCAGCCCATGAGCATGAATGGACGACGGCGATATCCCATCACTGGCACACAGTCCGTGATCATGCCGTAGAAGATCTTGAACGACCAAGGCATGTTTAGTAGCACGACAGCCGACACGACCTGCGTTCCTTCCATGTTGAGATAGTTGAACAGGAACGGGTAGACTGTTCCGGGCAATGTACCGAAGATCATCCCCACGGCGGCGTACTGCACGACGAGTCCGATGTAGTCACGACTCCAAATATTGACCTCGCCACCGTCGCGAAGAGCGCCACCTTCGAACTCCCGCGGCGACTGGGTGTTGAGGTACCATTCGTTCTCCTTCCGAGGTGAAAAAGTGAAATCCATCGACATGGCTGGTGCCGGCGCCAGCAAGTCTATTTTCTTGCGGGGCGTCGTGCTCATCGGTTCTTCGAGTAGCGGCACTATGGTTGCTGACTTTTAGCGAAAAGCGGAACTGAGAAGCGTCGGGCTTTTTTGCTTTTCGATACATGTAGTGACCAGTAGCTAGAGCACCTGTCATGTTTACCTGATAGTCTTGGTATTGCCAGCAGGAAGGTCGGAGCACATGTTGATGAGCGTCTGACTTGCACTCCATACCATACCGAAAACACGCCGACCGCACAACGTCAACCTCCAACTTGGGTCCTTTGGCACCACGCCAACGATGGGAGGTCGAAGATCCGGCGCAAAACCCCGAGCTTCCGGCCGGCGCAACCACGGGCTCCGATACAAACTATATGTACATGTACAGTGACGATCTGTATCAGGTGTAAGCAATGCAAGTGCGTGGCGCAAATCGCTTCGAGCCACGCCACCGTCTGCTGCTAACATTGGGAAGTTTTCGTTTCCGTAGCCACCGAAAACGCTGGTTGCATGTGCCGCTGACACCATCGCCATCAAGGCTCGGATCCCAATTGATCCATCCTCTCCCAGCTGGGTAGGTAAACGCGCCGGCTATCGCCTCGCTCAGGTGGACTTTTAATCGTACTGTACAAATTGTTTTTCTCGGTTGATAAGCAGTGCATGTAGGCGGTTCAGGGCCAGAGCCTCTGGTTGCAGAGACTTCCGGACTCGCGAACCTCGAGCTGCCCATCTATCCTACCCTCGGGGTGGAGAGTTCCGATTCCCGAACTACCTAAGGTAGTCTACCTTCTGTGTTGGTGTAGTTGAAAGGAAAAATGACATACCGCTGCTTATCAGATACCATTCTAGCTCGTGGTTATCAACTAAATGCTTGGACCATACCCTCAAATATTGGCGTGCTGCTGCTGGATCCATCTCGATAGCGGGCTCTGCATTTTACTCACGTGCCGTTTTGGTGAACTTTAGTACATGTAGGTACAGTCACGAGGAGATACTACGTACTGTATAAATACCGGCGAGTTGTGCAACTGGGTTTGCTACTTTCTCTTGATTGGTTAAAAATATTTATTATTCTAAACACGCAGCTGCCGCGCTTTTTATCATTGCGCAGGGCTACTAGCATAACATGTAATACTGAGAGCTACTTACTGTATGCGGCACAAACTTTTTCAACCCTGTATCACTAGTAAAACGTGCACCGTAAGCTTTCGCTAAGCTCTGCCGAATGCCTGAGCTTTATTGGTCTGATGTATCTTCATTGGGCTTGACTTGAGCACTAGACGACGTCCACGACGTGAAAGCCAGCGAGCGTTGCCAAACCGAACCGCCAAGCATCAACAAGATGCAAATTGCATGCAATTTTGACATGGCGGCATGGGTGACGGCGATTCTGCGGTGATATGGTCGTTGCAGAGCAATTTCAATCGATTCTGTCACCATGTGTTGAGATATGGCATCCAGTAGTAATCAGCGTATATCGCGTCGTAGAAGCAGACTACCAGGTGCACTCCAAGGAGGGTAGCGCGAAGGCGCTAAAGAAAAGTTTGACGGTCTGCGTTGGCGCGCAGCGCCAGAAGAAAAATCGTCTAGTGGGGGATCTCCACCACGGAGAGCACGCTGTTGCTACTATACGCCACATTGCCCTTGTAAGACATGAACTTCACGAGCTCGGGCTTGTAGCGACTTGTCATGGTGCGGAATGCTTCTGCAACCCTTCACCAGTACAAAAGAAAGTAGTTTGTATTGGAGGCGTCGTTTTGCAACCGTGACTGACTTTTTGTATGGGATTTGGGTTGCAAAACTGCTCGACACCTGCTACCGTAAACGCAACCTCAGTTGCAAACGATACCCCACCTTTTCAGTGCTGTATCAGCAACAATCCTGGTCGATACTGGGCAACCGCCCAATCATCGACCAGCGATGCGAGAAATACAACCCGGGTTGCAAATGGCCGGTAATGTAACGATGTTTGCGAGGCCGCGGGAAAAATCCACAGGAGTGCTGAGTCAATCCGCAGAAATAGATTTAATCCACAGCCTTGCAGAGTTAGTCCACAGAAAGTGGAAAAGTCTACAGCATCGTGACTCACGATTCGTGAGATAATCCACAGGATCGTGGGGAAAATGACCAAAGAGGTATGAATTCGGTCGGTATTGGTCTATAGGTGTAAAGCTGTGACGGTATGTGTGTTCGGTATCCAGCTGGAAATATGCTTGGTAATGCAAAGAGTGTCTGAGTGTGTATGAATCCCGAGGACGGGGCGATTCTTGCCTGTGATGTCTATATTCAGCCGAGGTCATGCATCAAAAGGTCGATTCACTCTCACTTTCAAGCGTGGCGATCAACGTGTTCGGGGCGGGCAAGATGAAGACAGCAGAGATGGCACCGATCGTGGTATTGGCCAAGGGCATACGCTCGACACCATCATGACGCTCGTCATGAACGCGACGAACACAGCGTTCGTGACGGGCGGGACGACGGCAATGAGCACAGTGACCTCGCTTCCGTTTGTGGAGACCAAGCAGAACTCGAAGATCGAGTGAACGTTGGTGTTCTAGAAGTGCACGGAGTTGGCAAAGTAGATCGCACTGAAACGTCGTCGGTGTGTGAAGGCCCTACGCACATTTGCAGGAGCATGACCTTTTCCACAGGAAACGACGCAGTGCTGGCAGTGAAGAGCATGGTTGTTGCTAGACGCAGTGGCATGGATCGTCTGTTGAAGTGTACCTCTGTGCTAAAAGCAAACGTATCAGAAGCCGTGTCGAGGGAGTCTCGGGAAGAAGCTATAAGTGTAGCGGATGTGGGCAAACAGGTCACAATAGGCAAACCTGCAAGCGCCGCAGCTTTCCCGGGGTGTAATGTAGATTGCATGGTAACCCTGGAATAATGCGACAACGAATTTGTTTTGATAGATGCGCTCGCTTCCGCGTACTACTCGTACTGATTTTCGCCTTTGTTCACTAAATGTACTCGTACTGATTGTTCCATACGGTCAAGCATTTGACTGCATGTGTATGTAGGTGTGTGTGGAATAACCGACCATGCTAGGGCTAGCCGGTTCATCCCTTATTGACCGAATTCATACCTCTTTGGTCATTTTCCCCAGGATCGTGACATAGTCCACAGCTTTGCTGAGTCAATCCACAGGGCCAGCCGCGCCTCGGTTCGCTCGGGCTATGAAGATAACATGTCCTGGCGTTGCAGTGATCGGCTCGCTGGAATGCTCGGCGCTGGGCCCACCTCCGCAAATACCACGCGGCCCTGCTCCGCGCGGGTTTGCTATGGCTTCGCTTCCTTGTATAAAAGTGTGTCGTTGATCGTTGTCAGCAAAGCTGTGGATTAACTCTCAAAAAGCTGTGGATTTTCCCCATTCCCTCCCATAATATGCCACATTATGCATCATTATCTTCAGTGTGTACATTTTTCTGGTAATAATTCCTAGATCCAGGTTTAGGGTGAACATCACACGATCTAGCATTGACTAGCCCTATTATACTACAGTAATCAGAGACCAAAAGTTGGAGAGTGATCCCTCGGGAATCCCGCCGGGATGGCGGTGCTGCCGATGCAATGACAGGTAGCGAGTTGATTTGTCGCTTCGAGATGACAACCAGCGCTGTGCAGTGCGTTTCCAGGCCAAAAACGAGGTTTCGGGTTCGCCACGGTGTTGTAGAGACCAACGTTGTCGCTCTGCACTAAACTACTAGTACTGCGCTTCCCGAAGCCCGGCCACAATGTTTTTTTGTTTAATTGAGCACGTTCTGCTGTTCTGTCTTCAATGAAGATCCTTCATATCACTTGCGTCAGGTCAACGGCAACGATTCCTGGTGTTGCCGTGGTTTCTGTAGGGGTGAAATCAGTAGAAATTTCAAACACGTACAGTTTGTGCTGGTCTTCGTGGCGCTGTCAGAGCGAACAGTGCGGCCGATACTACCGCTGCAGCAGTCTAACCGCAGGCTGAAAGCAGCTATATGATACCATTAATAAAAATGTGTACACGTAGTACAAAGCTATCTGGATTTTAGATCCAGATTTTCTGCTGCTTGGAAAACGTAGCAAGATCCAAATGTCCGATCGGACTTGTTTTCGTAGGGGAAGCACAACTTCCATGCGTATTGTGGTTCAATTCAACCAATTCAGAGCTTCTCCGGGCGAAGCACGACATTTAATACGAAGCGGATAACACGTATCCTGTGTTATATTAAAATGATAGATGTAGCAAGTGGTCATTATTCGAGATGAACAAGTTCATCGGAAATTGGTCATTTCGAGGAAATAGGCACCGCTTGAACCGGTAATATTTCCTGTGCTGTACTACACTTGACCAGAGTGAAATGTGAGTATTGGAAGAGCAGGATAGGATTGTAGGCCATTTTTGTCGGTTTCTTCGCCCTGTGATTTATATCGTGAAATGGCAAGCAAACCCTCTGGAATATTGCTTTTGTGGAGCGGGAGCAGGAGCAATAATAATTATTCTTCATTTGACACTCGCTACGAGAATGTTACGGACAAATTAATAGAGCTCGTACGGCTCGATGCAAATAGATAAAGCGCCGGATGCACGCTCGAGGTCTGACACCGTCGAGCGATTCGATACCCTGCCGATTCTGAATCACCTTTGGAATATATTGTTTGGGCGAAATTCGCAACTACATGTAGTCTTCATCCCATTGATACAATAGAATTTATTCGTTCTCTTTAATCAGCTGCATCACTTCAGGCATTTCCGATACTCCACAATAGACCTCAGCATTCACACGCAATAATCGCATCAAACAAAGTCGTCGAGCCCGAGTTGTACGTGTAGAAGTGTGATAAGTTTTGCGTGCGCATAATATGCGTACGCAAAACTTTAAAAAAAATCGCAGGAGGAGCAGTGCCATCGTCGGTGTCCCAATGTATATGTAGATGGATGAGATCTGAGAGGGAACAGAACTGGGAAGCTGTTTTTATTTTATCAAGTCGAGGTTGTACCCCGTGCCAGCGGGACCGTGGACACTACTGTCAGTCTGTGGGTTTTAAAGCAAGCACATCAGCGCGGCCTATGTATGTGATATTAAACAGAGAAATCATCAAGGTCACCAAATTCAGCAAACCAATTTAGTTGGCAGTCAGAGGGGTATGCACGCGAGGAGAATGGTTGCAATTAGAGCAGGCAGCGGCGTGAAATATACAGTCGCAAGATACTTGAGTGCGGGACGTTTGTTGCTTCGCAGTAGAAGTGGAAACTCTCTAGCCGTTCGATGGAGTGTTACCCCTGGCGATCAACTTGGAGTTCGTTCCACCACTTTTCGAAGCGATCGTCTAGTGGCGGGTATTGCAGCAACACCTCCCGATTCTCTCCTGGGAATTGTTCCATCGCCACTACTGTACCCAACCCAAGGACGGATCTCCAGGAACTACAGTACACTGTAGTAACCATTCGGTTGATTCGTCAATTGTTTCAGCCTACAGTACACGGCTGCCGAGGTAAAGCTACAACGCTCAAACTTGGTCGCTGACACATGTCATGAACAGTATCAGCGACCAAGTTTGAGCTGCGCTACTTACGTCCACGAAGTTACGAAAACGGAGAGGGACTGGATTTCGGACTTCATGTGGCCCTTGATCGTCTACACGAGTCCCAGTTGATTGAGCTGGAAGTCAACTAAAATCTCCACTTTGAACATGAACTCTGGCAACAACAAATCCCAAAACGCTCCACGTGCATCTTGCTACGACGACGCCCGGCGGTGTGAATGCCGTGTAGTGGCTTTGTTGCTGGCCTGGTGTTCGGCATGAACGGTGGTCATCGACGCACGATGTCTACCGTAGACTCTATCAGGATACGGCCAACGTGGCAGGTTACCTGCCGGTGGTATCAACGATTCGCCTATTTCTCCGCTGCCGCTTCAACCAAGGTGAAGGTACCGCTGCGTACATCGAGTCGAATGCACCTCACCATCGTATCCATCGTTCCGGGCGTGCGGCGGTACCGGTACCCACGGACCGTGGGTGCCGTGGGCCACGGTCAAGCTTTCGCGTCATCGCGCATTCGATAGTGAGCGAATCGATACAGATGCCAAATGGCGGGCGAGCAGTGCTCAGCACTCAGATACCGGTAACATCCCACCAGAGAAGGCTCGCTCCATACTATGGAGTCCATAGTACAGTACCAGACGATACAAACTAGGCAAAGCGGAGCGGAGCGGGACCAATTGAACAGCCTTCAGGTGACCGACAGACCGGCTGGGTGGCTGTCGTAGATGCGCAGCATCACAGGCAACTCTCGGTACTGTACTGCTCGTGAAGCACGCTCTCAGCTCACTGCTCAATTGGTCTTCCTCGAGAGACGTCGCCAAGTCCAGTAAACCGGCACCATGGCAAGCCCTACGAACAAGCTCGACATAGTCTCGCCCGTGGCAGCTGGATTGTCCCCGAGAGACTTCGAGCCCATGAAGACCCCCGACATTGAGGGCGGCGCCCTGCGCGTCGGCGGTGTCGTGAATGTCTGGAGCCGCGAGTACATCGGTATCGTCGTGCAGTACGCGGCTGTCGGCATGATCTACGGCACGCTACCCGGAACAGTCTACCCGTTCCTCTTCAACTACCTCAACATGGAGAGCACGCAGGTGGTGTCCGCCACGGTGCTGCTCAACCTGCCGTGGTCGTTCAAGCTCTTCTACGGTATGATCACGGACTGTGTCCCCATCTTCGGCTACCGTCGTCGCCCGTTCATGATCATCGGCTGGACTTTGTGCTTCATCATGCTGCTGGTCATGGCCTGCATGAAGGCCGGAGACCCGTACTACCCGGAATACGCCTACGCCTCAATGAACGTCACGACCCTGTCCCCCGAGGTTGTCGCCACCTTCAACACGGACGCCCCCTCGACGGGCAGCAAGTTCATCGTGCTCATGATGCTGGCCGCCATCGGCTACGTCGGGGCCGATGTTGCTGCCGACGCTATGATGGTCGAAGTCGCTCAGCGCGAGCCCGAGGCCTCGCGCGGTTACACGCAGACCACGATCTACATGGTCCGCACGGTGTTCGTGACTATCTCCAGCATCCTCACGGGTTTCGCCTTCAACGGCACCCACTACGGCGGTGACTTTGACTTCTCGCTGAGCTTCCCCCAGCTCATGATCATTCTGACCGTTGTGTGTCTGCCTGTGATGCCCCTTACGTGGTTCTTCATCAAGGAGAAGAAACACGAAGGCATGGTGTTCAGCAAGTACATGAGCGAGCTCTGGGGTCTCGTTCAGACCCGCCCGATGTACCAGGTCATCGCCTACAAGTTCTTCTCCGGCATCTTCGAGAACTTCACGATCACGTCGTCTTCGGCCATGCAGGCCTACTGGGCTGGTGTGACCCCGCTGAACGAGAAGGTCCTGGCCATCATCGGCAACGGCATCTTCGCTCTCACCTTGTACTTCACGGGCAAGTACGGTCTTCACTGGAACTGGCGGTGGATGCACGCCACGATGATCGTCGCGATGACCGTGCTGGACGCTATCGTGACGTTCCTCACGACCTGGGGCGTCATTCGCAACCAGTGGTTCTGGTTGGGTGTCCCCGTCGTGGAGAACCTCCCGAGCGGCATGGCTTTCGTCATCGGCACGTACGTGGTCGTTGAGCTGGCAGGCGAGGGCAATGAAGGCGCGGTGTACGGCCTCGTCGGGTCGGTCTCCAACCTCGCCATCCCCTTTGCTAGTACCATCACCAAGAACGTCGACGGCGCCTTCGACGTGGCCAACAAAGACATCGCCAGCGACACCAACCACGTGCGCTGGGAGGTGACGTACATCTTGATCATCCGCTACGCCATGAACCTGGTCGGCCTGCTCTTCCTGCCGCTGCTGCCTAAGCAGAAGGCCGAGACCAACGAGCTCAAGCGCAACGGAGGCTCCAGCCGCATCCTGGGCTTCGCGACGCTGGCCTACTTCGCCTTCGCCCTCGTGTGGTCCACGATGGTCAACATCATGTCCATCTACCCGTCCACCTCCTGCCTGCGCATCGTGGGCGGCACCGGCTGCTAAACGGAACAACACCAACAACCGTGATGCACTTTTCCAATAATATTACAGTCTACCCCAGAAGTGATACCCTTGAAATACCGATCAAGACTTGATTTTTTGAATCTCCCGCCTTCAGATCCCTACAGATCCCTCCTCCAATCCCTCCCCCCTTCCTCCCTCCCTCCCTCACTTCGAAAGACAACCAGCCCTGCCCAAGACAGAAGCCTCCGCCGAAGAATGCCAAGCTGTATGGGAGTCCCTACTTCTTTGTAGCACTCGAGGAGTGCTGCTGCTGTTGTCAAGTCGAGAAAAGTGTCCGAGGAAGGAAGGAACTGGATCACCAGCGTCGTGTTGCTGTGAACACCTATCTAGCCAGCGGCTGATCATGGAAGGATGCCTGCGACGAGCGCTGATGCAACCCGACCATTTCTAACCCCTGCGCGCATGCTACTTTTCCAGCCTCCAGTCTGTAGTGCCGCGCACATCGAAAGATCTCGTTCAGGAAGTACGCGTGCATTTGGTGACACAGCATCCTGCGCCCAAGCCAAGATGCTGCGCCGCGTCCTCCCGCCCTGCTGGCAGCACTGCCGCTCACGACCGGATGCTGGCACCGATCGTGGCGAAAGACAACAAGCTCTTCGACTCGGAGACGGGACTGGAATTCCGGATCAAACGCAGGCAACGCAAAGACTTCCGCCTTGGCACGGCAATGCAAAATGCACAAGGACAAATTGCTCGCTGCCCGTACGCTTCCCGTAGCGATACCGTGTGACGCCAGACGCACATTGACGCTCACCTGGATATTGCCACGCTGTCAGCGCTGCTAGCATTTCCTACACTGCATACCCCACAACTTGCTACTGCATCACAGTTTCCTGTTGCTCAGCAGCCCACTGCCGCACCGCAGCACGATGCCATCGGTGCCTGCAGTCCATCTTTAAATCTCGATCCTTGTCCTTACTAGCTGGCCCTCTGCATATCTTATAACCGCCAAAAACAACGAGGCGGAGCGCAGCAAATTTGTTTTGAAAGGTGCAGTATTTTCCTCACGGAGGTAGTATTGTCCACCGCTTTAATGAGCGTCCCAAGATTGTGCTGGCCACAGATTTCCCATTTTTCACTATTGTCCACCGCTTTAATGAGCGTCCCAAGATTGTGCTGGCCACAGATTTCCCATTTTTCACAAAACCTATAGTGACTTTTAGATATAGGGTGCGATTTTCCATTTTTATTCCAGTTCTGGTGTCCATTTCGACCAAAACG
>JAIKVD010001110.1:0-12665 GCA_024679075.1 Phytophthora uliginosa | reverse complement strand
CCGCCGCTGCGGACACCTCCGCCGCCGCGACGTTGCTGGCGTCGACGCGCTGGTTCACCAAGTTGAAGTTGGTGCTGACGTCCGTGCGCAGCATCGCCACGGTCGACTCGACGAGCGCCACGCGGTCCATGAAGCTCTTGACGATCGTGTCGAAGACCGTGCCCTGCGACACGAAGAAGGCGGTCACATCGCTCTCGATGGCGTCGAACAGCGGCATCCTGCAGCCGGAGACCCGCCAACCGCCCACCGTCCGAATGTAGCCATGTCCGTCTGCTTCGCGTCTTTTCACGGCACACTGTACCATGGTTTCGGTACCTCCCCGTTCCACCAATCACAGCACTCCACTGACTTTGTAACATGGGACTGTCACAGGTGTGTGGGCATCATACTGAGACCAAGTGTCTGACTCAGCACCACTCTGCATTCCTCCTCATCCATAACAATGAGGGGGTTGGTGCTGGCTGCGGCCTGCTTGGCCTCCGTCTGCCTCGCCGAAAACGCGCTTTTCCACGGCAGTGTCGGGGTGCAGTGCACCAAACGCACCGACTGCGGCTACGTGCCGGCCCTCGCCTGCGTCTCCGGGTGCGAAAGTCTCCGATGCTGTTGCGTGTGTCAATCGTGCACTAGATAACTCCTGTACATGTACCAACCTATCGGGTACCAACCTATTAGCAAGTGTGAATACTGCCACCCTGATGGCGACGACTGCAGCGCCGACGGCTCCAAGCGCTGCCAAGTGGTGGAAGTTGAGGACGAAGCTACAGGCGAAATGCAGACGCAGTTCGCTCGCAACTCCGTGGGCGAGAGCGTCCCCGTCGCCTTCTGCACTGAGAAGAACCTGTTCGACCCTTTCACGTGGAAGGACGTCGTGGCTACAGCCATCGCCTTTGTGAGCACGGCGCTGGGCTCTGGCTGTGGTGTCGGGGGCGGGGGGCTGCTCGTGCCCATGTACGTCTTCTTCTACGGACTCAGCCTCAAGCACGCCATCCCGCTGTCCAAAGCCACGATCTTCGGCAACGCGGTGGCCGCCTACTTCTTCAACTTTAACCGCAAACACCCGAGTGAGTGCAGTGGGGGTGGGCGCACCTAGAACGATGACTGACGACGTGGTGTTGTGTGTTCCGCCGTTGGTACCAGCCAACGCGAAGCTACCGCTCATCAACTACCAGGTTGCGGGAATTATGGAGCCCACGACGCTTATAGGCTCCATCTTCGGAGTCATGATGAACCACGTGTTCCCAGACTGGCTCATCCTGGTGCTGCTGGTGTCGCTGCTATCGTATATCACCTACAAGACCATTCTCAAGGGGAACAAGGTGAGCAGAACCCAGTAAAGTTGATTGGGTCGCTTTCATGCCTCACATGGCTTCAACTGGTTTGTGCAGATCAGCGAAAAGGAGTCGAGGCACCAGCTTGCTGTCGTCAAGTCCGTGCTCAAAGGTGGCTCTGACGGTGGAGGCCGCGGCCGTCAATGGTCGATCTACCGAGTACGTGCTGTATATTTCATTCGTGAAAGACTGACACTAAGCTGACGTCACGACTTATTCGATGTGTTTCCACAGCGTTTTGACGTCGAGATCGCTGCGCGTCGGTGGCTCGCCAAGACCCGCCGCAACAAGAAATTGCGCCAAATTCGCCTCGAAGATGAAGAAGACTTCAAGTCGCTCCCACCTCTCCGTGAGCATCAGCCGTCGAGTTCCGATGCTCTCTTGGGTGGCCTGGACAAGCATGATTTTGGCACTTTCGCTTCGGACGATGACCAGCAACTGGGGCGGCGCAGTGCTATCGAGCAGCGCGAAATGCGGTTGTTCCCGCTCAAGTACATTGTACCGCTCGTGATTTCGTGGCTGGTGGTGCTCGTGCAGTCCATGCTCCGTGGTGGCCATGGAGCTCCCAGCATTATCGGGATTTCCTGCAACTCGCCCGACTACTGGATGCTTACGTTCCTGCCGCTGTTGATCCTGGTGGCGATCACGCTCTGGGTGGGTTACCAACTGCGCCTTCTGAACCGCAGCAAAGTTCTGTGTGATTACCCGTTCGTCGAGGGCGACATCCACTGGATCAAGCGTCGGATTCTCGTTTTTCCGACCCTGTGCACCATGGCCGGTGTGGCAGCTGGCTTGCTAGGCATCGGAGGCGGCATGGTCAAGGGTCCCATTATGCTTGAGATGGGCATCCTGCCTCCGGTGCAGTCGGCCACTGCCAACTTTATGATTCTGTTCACCTCGTCGTCGACGACGCTGCAGTTCGCCATCAACGGCCAGTTCCCGGGCGAGCGCCAGTACGACTACATCGCTTGGTTCGCACTCATCGGCTGCATCGGGGGTTTCTGCGGCCAGAAGGTGGTGGCGTACCTGGTCAAAAAGTACAAGCGCGAGTCGATCATGGTTTACCTTCTCGCAGTGACGATCGGTCTTTCAGCTCTCGCCATGGGGTTCATCGGGCTTAAGTCCACGCTCAGCGACATCGAGAAGGGCGTGCACCTGGGCTTCCACGGCATTTGCGACAACGAATGAGCCGCTTTCCGGACAGTTCACAGCAAGCGCGACACAGTCCAGAGGGCGAAATCAACGAACGCTCCGCCGCTAGATAGAGAACTCGGCGAAGTCGCGCTTGTATTTTCTCCAATGCATGTCACCTTCTCGCATGTACAGCAGGAATGTGTCCGCCCGAAGTCCTTGCATAGAGTTCGTGCAGACCAGTTGACGGTCGGTAGCCCCCTTCGCCTCTAGCCTTAAATCATCTGAGCTCATCTGCTTGCACCACGACGAAGACGCTTGAAAACCCTCTCGCTGCGCTTCCGGTGCTGCCCACCAAGTGACAAACGTGCAGCACTTTCGAAACTGCGTGCAGCGCTGGTGCTGGACGGATACTTTCGAGTGCGGAGACCGATCTTAGTCTAATGGAGACTAACGCAGCGCTATGCGTGACGTGGTGGGGTCTCTGGGCGGCCATTGCTTGTCCGCCATGACGGCGTCGGTGCTGAGGCTCTAATTGGCCTCGCACGCTTTTCATGGCAGGGTCAAGTGCGCAACCATGTACATGTATTTGCAGGCTGAAGCAGCCGTTACCCGGGCCCGTTTGACGTGCGTGGCCATCAATTGAGACCTCCCTCACATCGGCTTTTGCACCACCAGGCACACTTCAACACGCATGAGGCTTTCGAAGTGGCTGCTATTGCCACTGCTGCTCGCGCTGCAGGACTCGGCAAGTGCCACGACAACGCTCACAACACCGGAAGATGCCCCGTTCGCCGACACGGTGGGGCTGGCGTGCAACAAACGCTCCAACTGTGGCTACGTCCCAGCATTGGCCTGCATTCAAGGGTGCGTGAGCTTTGCTCTACCATTCGCATAGCGAACCTACTCGCTAATTGATGCTTGTATTTACTACACGCAGCAAGTGCGAGTACTGCCGACCTGCTGCCAATGACTGCAACGACAAAGGTGGCGACGTGGCCAATCGATGCCAGATCATCGAGGTGCTGAACGAGGCCACCGGTGACACGGAGACTCAGTTTGGACTGACGTCGGCCGGCGAACCCGTGGCGGCCGCCTACTGCGTCGAGAAGAACCTGTTCGCTCCATTCACCTACAACGACCTGGCCACTACGATGATCGCGTTCATGTGCACTGCGCTGGGTGCCGGCGGTGGCATCGGTGGAGGAGGCCTGCTGGTGCCCATGTACATTTTCGCCGGCTTGAACCCGAAGCACGCCATCCCGCTGTCCAAGGTGACGATTTTCGGCAGCGCGGTGGCCATGTACGTGGTCAACTTCCGACGCAAGCATCCGCGTGAGTATTTGTCTATCCAGACAAACTTGTGCTGCATGAAGTCTGGTCGATGCTGACACGGTTTGGCTGTACATTTTGCCACCACCAGTGAACAGGAACCGCCCGCTCATTGATTTTGGCCTGGTGGGGCTTATGGAGCCGACAACTCTCATCGGTACCGTGTTCGGAGTGATGCTGAACCACATCTTCCCGAACTGGTTGATTCTGGTGCTGCTGGTGACGCTGCTGTCGTTCATCACGTACAAGACAATTCTGAAGGGCAACAAGGTTGGTTGTGTGGTATTGCAGATGCATTGTACACATTTGAGTTTTATCGATACTCATCCACGTTTTTTAGGTCCAAGACAAGGAGTCGAAGCTTCAGCTGGCGCTCATCAAGTCCACGCTCAAGGGCGGACCGAATGGTGGAGGCCGTGGCCGGCAGTGGTCGATCTATCGGGTACGAGGTTCACCTGATCCTGCTTTGTTGTTGATCAAGTCCTAACCAAGCTTTTGTCAGCGGTTCGACGTCGAAGTTGCTGCGCGTCGATGGCTGGATAAAACACGTCGGCGTCGAAAGGCTCGACTGACTCACGCGGAAGACGAGAAGGATTTCCTGTCACTGCCACCTCTTCTCGAGCACAAGCCGGCCAGCTCAGATCCTCTCGTCGGCGGGGTTGACAACCGTCGGTTTGGAACTTTCCCATCGGATGACGACAAGCAGACTCAGAGACGCAGTGCCATCGAGCGACGCGAAGCTCGTGTCCTTCCATTCGAGTACCTTTGGCCACTGGTTGTCTCGTGGCTGCTGATTCTGGTACAGTCGATGCTTCGTGGAGGCCACGGTGCCCCGAGTGCAATCGGAGTGGCGTGCAACTCGTCGGACTACTGGTTGTTGACGTTATTGCCACTCACCATCCCCATTGCGGTCTCTCTTTGGATGGGTTATCGACTTCGGCTTCTGAATCGCTTCAAGGTGCTGGGCAACTATCCGTTCCTCGAGGGTGATATCCACTGGATCCAACGTCGGGTGCTGACGTTCCCAGCGGTGTGTACAATTGCCGGTGTTGCTGCCGGTCTGCTGGGCATTGGTGGCGGAATGGTCAAGGGCCCCATCATGCTAGAAGCCCATAATACCTAGCTTATTCGTTATCGCAAATGCCGTGGAAGCCGAGGTGCACGCCGTCCTCAAGGTCACCCAGCGTCGACTGCAAGCCGATGAACCCTATCGCCACCGCCGACAGTCCGATCGTCGCCGCCAGCATGTACACCATGATCGACTCGCGCTTGTACTTCTTCACGAAGTACCCCACGCACTTTAACCCGCAGAACCCGCCCACGAACCCCACGAACGCGAACCACGCCATGTAGTCGAACTGGAACTCGCCTGGGAATTGTCCGTTGATGGCGAACTGCAGCGTCGTGGAGGAGGCGGTGAAGAGGATCATGAAACTAGCCGTAGCAGATTGCACCGAGGGCAAAATGCCTGTACCGAGGAGGAAGTAGTGAGGTCGCTGGCAATGGAACCAGCTTTGCATTTCTGTAAAAAAAATTGTGCGTCGTTGCGCTGCGGCTTAGCTGGTTAAACCAGGGATACAGTAACGTTAGTGGTTTCTATCTTGATAACGCTTAGTAAAGCGGAAAAAGTCATGACTAGGTCATGACCCAGTGACCTGATATCATCCGAAGATACCAGCCGGTTTTTGGCTTGTTACCTGCAGATACCAGCCAGACGAAGGCTGCAGTTGCAAGTTCGTGCTTCTTCATGCATCGCCCTTGACCGAGGTCGTGCTCGCCGCAAGCAACAATGTCTACGCTGTAGGTGACACCCAAGAGGGGTACCGGCGCAAAAGTACGATGCGCGTCGCGCACTTCGGCCCGAGTCAACTGGCGGCGGTGCAGCAGGAGTTGGCTCGCTTCCGCTCAACTCGTTCATGCCTAGCGGATGAGCCCAGTTCGACCCTGCCCATGCCGCATCATGGGTGTCGCGCTCATGCTGGTGGGCATGGTGATCATGGATGGTGGTGACCGAATCAGCGACCCGATGGCCTCGCGCTTCAGGCCATCGGCCTGGTGCCAGCAGGCTGGGAGGATCATGCGACGTCTATGGCTAACGTGCTGTCAAGCGTCTGCCTGGACGGCTACTACGTGTTCGTGGCCATATAGTGTGATGACGTAGACGTTTACAATACGAAGGTAAGCTCTCTTCAGTATATCCTACCCTATTGCTTTCATGATAACTAACAATGCTATGAAAGGCTCTCATCACTTAAGATCATGCGGCTGATGACCGGGTAGACTACAACCACTAATGCAAACACAACATGCAAGTCTCTTGTTGAGGCCATGTTTACGATATTGATAAAGATGCATCAAAGCCACGATATACCATTTCATTAAGCACTTTGTCAACGCTACTAGTTCTTGGTCTTCAGTCTCCCTCCGTCGCCTCGCGCTCGACTCTACGAGACAGTGCGAATGCTTAAAAGTTGATCGCTTCGATGAAGGCGATGAGACCGGCCTCTGTGAACGCCTCCCTCACTCTGTAGATACTCGTCGGCAGAGCCGTACCCAATGTCGATCACGACCTCGGCGATCTCGCCCACTTGCCGAGCAACTTGTCCGTCTTCTTTTCAGCGAGCACCTACACCAGACCGATGGCTTTGGCCACCGTTGCTGACCATCGTGGGGAACCTGCCGACATTGTACTTGAGCATGTTGGCGTTGACTCCGAGCCCGCAACCTCGGTGCCGACCTGGAAACACAGGGCCCGTATCTTGCACAGCTAAGTGACCCCCTTGGCGGACTCATGACGGTCTTCTTGTTGGCCTTCGGCATGTCCAGCACATTGGCCATCAGCTGCGGCATGTCGATGCTTATGAACACCGTGTGCAACACAGTGCGTTGGGCCAACAACGGGTGCTCAGCGAGCTCTCGAAGTACGAATTGAGCTTGACATGCGGATGGGATGCAGCCCACGCTCGGGCACATGTCGCCCAGCGTGCCCGTGACTCAGTGCTCAAGAAGGGCGACGCCGTGTCTGTGACCATCGTCACGCGCGACGAGAGCAAGCCGGGGCTGCAGGTCTTCCAAGGCGCGCAGCGCCAAGTTGTCGTATGACGACAGCCTCGAAAGGGACTTTTTGAGTTTAGAGAGTTCGATACCAAAAATAAATATTTCGATTAGGTCACAAGTGTGATATTGACTCGCCTGATACTCATTAAGCAAGAGGATGCAACCTTTTGGGCGCGTCCTCCTCCACCCCTGTGCCCACGAATACCAAGGACGGACGGACAGCAGCGCGGCAGCGGAGCAGAGGAACCAGCAGAGGGTCGGGGGTGCGTCTATCCCCCGAACGAGCAACCGAGATCTATGGAACGAGACGGGCAAGGACAGCAGCGGGCAACGATCTTCTTGCGAAGCGTTGCAGTTGCTGGTTGAAGACAGCGACGGAAGATTGCAAGTGCATGTGTAGGGTAGGATAGCAGCAGTCAGTAGCGAATCTGCGGCCTAGCAGAGAAGTGAGAGCAGAGTGCACGAGCCTGTGCACGGAGCTAACGACTAATACAGCGACGACTGAGGCGACAGAGTGCTTGTTAGTGCAGCTAATTAGTGTGGACGGTAAGACCCCCGAGTGTGAAAGAGAGACGGGTATCTGCAGCCCCGTAGAGTCGTCGGTATCTGCAGCCCGCGAGGCGTACTTGGTGACCAAAGAGAGGGTCGTTTAGCCCCCGGTCGTTTAGCCCCCGGCACCGAGTATTGCGCGACTTGGCAAAGATCTCGGGCGAGGGCTTCCCTACACTGCGAATAAGCCAAGGAACACGGCTACTGCTGTCGTGTGTGTTTGGATATTGTACGTGTATTGTATTGGTAGGCAGCAGTAGTTGTAGCCACCGGACACCGTCCTGTAGCTAGGGGCAGGCCTGGCGGTGACGCAGTGCGGACACCACACAAAGCAGCACGCGAGTGACGAACTCACCGCAGAAGAAGGACACAGCTTACTGCTTCCTAGGACTACAAGCTGCATAGCCTTCGCTGTGCGGGCAGAACGAACCAATTCGCCAGTGTCGACACTTTCGTTATAACACTGGGACGAGGATACCTCTATCCTTTGGGGTCTCGCTGACGCCGTTGTTACATTGGGCCTCGCTTCAGACGCAGAGGTGACCGACCAGAAGCGTATCGGCATTACAGTATTATGATCGAGCTTGATCGGCAAAACCGTTGGCTGTAAAGGAAGGACCCTGCAAAACCGGGGAGCTATCAGCACCTTCTGAAGTCGTAATGGACCTTGTCAAACATGCGGAGGTGGCATTGCAGGCATGGGCAGACCATCGACCTACCTAGACCAAGGACCTTGGTCCAAGGTGGACGGAGGCCCCAGCGTCGTGGCCTAAGGATCACCGCTGATAGCTGATCTCGTTCGGACCCTCGTTTACTAAGACAACGCCCAGCCATCATCCGCCATCCCACGGCCTCAGCTTTCTGTGGCTGCGCTGCATTCCGCCTCCGCCTCGGTCTCACTTCATCTTTTTCCTCGGGCGACCCACTCCATGCCGAAGAGCAGGATGCGACCATTGTTGCTGTGGCTTCTGGTGCTGCTGGCGACTGCAAGTGCGACTACGACGGAGACACCTGATCAAGCCCCGTTCGCCGACACGGTGGGGCTGGCGTGCAACAAACGCTCCGACTGTGGCTACGTCCCAGCATTGGCCTGCATTCAAGGGTGCGTGAGCTTTGCTCTACCATTCGCATAGCGAACCTACTCGCTAATTGACGCTTGTATTTACTACACGCAGCAAGTGCGAGTACTGCCGACCTGCTGCCAATGACTGCAACGACAAAGGTGGCGACGTGGCCAATCGATGCCAGATCATCGAGGTGCTGAACGAGGCCACCGGCGACACGGAGACTCAGTTTGGACTGACGTCGGCCGGCGAACCCGTGGCGGCCGCCTACTGCGTCGAGAAGAACCTGTTCGCTCCATTCACCTACAACGACCTGGCCACCACGATGATTGCGTTCACGTGCACTGCGCTGGGTGCCGGTGGCGGCATCGGTGGAGGAGGCCTGCTGGTGCCCATGTACATTTTCGCCGGCTTGAACCCGAAGCACGCCATCCCGCTGTCCAAGGTGACGATTTTCGGCAGCGCGGTGGCCATGTACGTGGTCAACTTCCGACGCAAGCATCCGCGTGAGTATTTTTTCTATGTATCCAGACTTGGTTGCATTGCTTGACGATCAATGCGTGGGCACTGTAAGCTTCATGATGTCGGGATAATGCTGACACGGTCTGTACCACCAGTGAACAGGAACCGCCCGCTCATTGATTTTGGCCTGGTGGGGCTTATGGAGCCGACCACTCTCATCGGTACCGTGTTCGGAGTGATGCTGAACCACATTTTCCCGAACTGGTTGATTCTGGTGCTGCTGGTGACGCTGCTGTCGTTCATCACGTACAAGACCGTTCTGAAAGGCAATAAGGTACGTGTTGTTGGAGAAGCAGTAAACGGAGCGACAACTTCTAACTTCGCTGTTGCTCAAATAGATCCAAGAAAATGAGTCGAAGCTGCAACTCGCACGAGTTAAATCCACTCTGACCGGCGGCCGTAATGGCGGTGGTCGAGGCAGGCTGTGGTCTGTCTACAAGGTACGTTAACTCTTCCAACATGTTCATGGTGTGGAGATAATCCACTGACGTTGCTATGGTATCTGGTTTGCCTCATTTTAGCGGTTTGATGTCGAGATCGCGGCACGACGTTGGATCGAGAAGACGCGTCGAAGTCGTAAAGCTCGTTTGATTCGGGAAGAAGACGAGAAAGACTTTCGCTCGCTACCGCCTCTCATTGAGCGCAAACCTACAAGCTCTGACCCCCTTGTCGGCGACAACCGTCGGTTTGGTACGTTCCCGTCGGACGATGACGAGAAGTCCCAAAAACGAAGTACCATCGAGCGTCGCGAGTCCCGAGTACTTCCGTTTGAGTACATTTGGCCCCTGGTGGCGTCGTGGGTCATCATTTTGGTGCAATCGATTCTTCGCGGTGGCCATGGAGCACCCAGTGCCATTGGTATAGCTTGCAACTCGTCCGACTACTGGGTGTTAACGCTGATGCCACTGACAATTCTTGTGGCTTTCTCGCTATACATCGGCTACCGTCTCCGGCTAATTAACCGCTTCAAGGTGATAAGCGGGTACTCCTTCATGGATGGCGATATGCATTGGATCCAACGTCGGGTGCTGACGTTCCCAGCGGTGTGTACAATTGCCGGTGTTGCTGCCGGTCTGCTGGGTATTGGTGGTGGCATGGTCAAGGGCCCCATCATGCTAGAAGCAGGCATTTTGCCCCCGGTGCAATCTGCTACGGCTAGTTTCATGATCCTCTTCACCGCCTCCTCCACGACGCTGCAGTTCGCCATCAACGGACAATTCCCAGGCGAGTTCCAGTTCGACTACATGGCGTGGTTCGCGTTCGTGGGGTTCGTGGGCGGGTTCTGCGGGTTGAAGTGCGTGGGGTACTTCGTGAAGAAGTACAAGCGCGAGTCGATCATGGTGTACATGCTGGCGGCGACGATCGGACTGTCGGCGGTGGCGATGGGGTTCATCGGCTTGCAGTCGACGCTGGGTGACCTTGAGGACGGCGTGCACCTCGGCTTCCACGGCATTTGCGATAACGAATAAGCCCTGCGAGCTGTCGCTGTAGCGACGCAATCCATACATTGATAGATCTCACATCTACTCTAGTGCCTACGTTCATGTCCGTCCTTGTTTACAGACAGACAGAGACCTACGCTTCGGTCTCTCCAGACGGGTGCTCCTCGATAGCAGCTAATTGTCGGTACTGCTGGAATCCGCGGCTGCGGACGCTGATGAGCTTGCGTGACTTCCCGGATCGCACCACCGGCGACGAGCGTGGTGCAGACATCGGCTGGTGCATCTCGGCAGAAAGCGGAGGCCGTTCGTCCTCTGGGTTGTTGTCCAATTCGTGAACAGAAAACATGGATTCGTAGGCGTTTTCCTCCTCTTCGTCTTGGTCCGACAGCAGATCATCGTGTTCGCGGTTCTTGTCGCTGGACTTGACAGCATACCAAGACTCTTCTTCCTGGCTGGAGGACGCGTAGCTATTGTTCGAGATTGGCGCGGGATCCCTCGCAGATCTGAGAACTGCAAAACCGTCCGACGAAATCCCGTGCGGGTCTACACGGCGCTGCATCTCCTCAATTGGTTCACGTCCGTCAAGCAGCCACATCATGCCGCTTTGCCGCTGCTCACGTTGCGTCTCAGCGCGAGTTCGCATTTGCTGCACACGGTTCGCGTCCTCTGCTCGGTTGAAGTTGATGGGCGAGCTAATCGCCAGGAGGCTGCTGCGTCGGCCATCGTCATCGAATTCACTTGCCACGGTCTCTGCGATCGAGACTCGTCCGCGCATTCGGTTGGGCCACTGCTGCTGTCGATTGGACACGTCGTTGGCATTGCTCGCTGGTGGTGGGGGTGCATAGCTCTTGTAGACAGGTTCCGGATCGGACGCGTACTCGGGGAGGTAGCTGGTCAACAGCACGAGCACGTGAGCTTGGCGATGGCGGCGGGCGATTGCAATGGATGCATCGATCGCCCTCCCCGTGACCACTTGACGTTCTAGCAAGACGCGAACGCACTCGTAGTGGCCGTTTATGGTGGCCACAGACAGCAGCGAATGGCCCTCGAACGTGTACTGAGCCCAGTCATGTCGGTAGCGGTCTAGCAGGTAGCTCAGAATGTGCTGGCGACCGTACTCTGCAGCCACGAAAATGGGCATCGGCAGCTTGGATCTCGAGTTCTCCATGGCCGCAACCGACAGCAATTGAGTCGAAGCCACGGAGGTCGGGGAACCCGACTCATCGGACGACGACCTCGACGAAATAGACGTCATGGGCACTCGTCGCTGTTGCAGGGTGTGGAACGCCTTCCAGTGGCCGTGGCGGATCACGAGGCAGTACATGGCTCGACTGAAGTGCGCGAGAACTTGGGGCTCTTCGAAGAACGCGTCCAGCAGTAGACTCAGGATCTCGACGTGGCCAAGTCGACAGGCGATTAGCAGCGCGTTGAGTTGGCACTTGTCCGAGTAGCGTCGACGGAATCGACGCGAATGGGACTCGTCCTCCATCCAAATGGGCGACGCGCCTTGGTCCAGCAGATCCGCCACTTGTCGAGCTCTGCCCAATGTGACAGCCTTGCGCAGTCGCAATTGCAGCCCGCGGTCTCCAGTGGCGCCGTCACAGCCAGCGTCACCGCCGCTATCTCGGCGGAAGAGCTTGCGCATGAGTTTCGACACCTTGGCCATGGTTTCGGATACCGAAGGGAGGAGGGGCTGTGTAGTGGCGCTTTGCCACTGGAAGGAGAATAGGAAAATGAGGCTGGCTGCTGCAGAAGCAGATGCACGCGAGTGCCCTGAGAGCGTGGTGTTAGAACTGAGCCATGGTCTCGGCATCTGGCGTGCGACGAAATGGGCCCCACCACAACCTTCACCTGCTCTATATGCGAGCGACTCGAGGTGCTCCGACAGCTGCGGACGCCGCTGGCAATGCAGCCACGCCCACACCCGTTACGAGGGTTCTGCCCTACAGGATGTTGAAGTGGCCGCACTCTCTTCCGCTTAGGCATTTGTATCGATACCACCGAGAGCTAGTCGAGCGTAGCGGCATAGAGCGATCGATGCCTGTCAAAACGGACCAACGTCTCAGTGACAGCAGGCGTCAGCGAACAACATCGAGGATAACGTTAGATACTTTTTCCTGTGTGACGAGGTGTCATTCAGCGTTCGAGGCGCCGACCAAAACTTACTGCAAAAAATAAAAAACTCTCCTCACTGCACTGAGGTCTCTGCCAGCTCCGCGGTTACCGCCTCTGCCTCGTTC
>JAIKVD010001109.1:0-12666 GCA_024679075.1 Phytophthora uliginosa | reverse complement strand
TAAATGTTAATCTTAAAAATAAAACTATTTTACATTTTCAAATTCAAAATGTATAAAAACTAAATTTATTCCAACACGTTTTCAACAATTTTTTGAAATGATTTTTAAAACACAATTTTAAAACGGAAAGATAGATTAATAATTTTTTTATTTTATACTCTTCGTATTTTAGTTCCAGATTTTGATCTTGATGTATATAAGTAATTATTGTATATCTACTGGATAAATGACAGCGGTAGAAGACATGATTGCTTACCATCAGACGGGCGCGGCTGCTGATATGATTTCACTGATGCTTCCCAATGTGTGCATACATGGCAAGGAGAGGTCCCAACGACAAGAGTCACAATGTATGCTATCGCAGCAAATATAATGTCGAGCGTGTAACCATCACGGATTAGCGACTAAATTGACAGCGCGCGTTCAATTCGACCACAGAAGGAAGGACTCAGGGTGTCTGGATAGCCGAACTGCTCAAGCGGGAGTCTAAGTGTCGACTCGAGTGCGATTATAAGCAGTATATTGGGCGAGGGGGGGGCGACAGTTGGGTGGGCTTCATGCTGCAGCACAAGAGAAAGAAATTGCGACGCGCCTCCGTTGCTTTCTTCTTTTGCTACAGGGCCAGGGGGTTGCTACTGTGAAGTCAACCCAGGGAGGCAAACAACAGTTTTACGGTGGGGGATACTCGGTGGTGAGAGAGACTAACACGGAGGATTCATCGCCCACGATGCTGGACCACGCTCAAGGCTCTCCCATTGTCGAAGGAGCGACAAACTCAGTAGGAAGTTGTCGCACTTTTCCAACTCACTATTAGTGAGCTGGAAGAGTGGATGGTAGCACTTGAAAAGAGGAAGTCGCTTGTTGTTGTTTGTAGAGATGCCCGAGCTCACGTCTTGAAAGCACTCCGATGATTGTTGCTACGGTGTCCGAGATTTGCTCTCGAGATCACCAAGATGAGAGCCCACCTTACTTGGCCAGAGCAGGTTGACTTTATTCTCTGTTGATTCCGGAATGAGCCTACCGCTCATTCACTGCTCCATACTCTAACTCTGTCTTTACATGCATTCCTAGGTCTCGGTGGGTTCACTGCACTGGTTGCTCATAAAGAGCACCGCCCCCTCGGCTGACTGCGGCTAATGTTGCTGAAACCGCTGGATCACCACCTTGACGACACTGCAATATTTACAGTAACTAGCCTTCTGTGGTATTTCGATCAGCTCGCGAGATTCCACGAGAATATCGTGACAGAAGTGGCAGGCACAGCGACGGTCATAAGTGTAGGTGCTGGCGGTCCACTGCGCAGGTGAGGGGTGCTCGAGGTCGAACATGGGTGACGAATGCGATATCGCGGCCAAAGCGACGTTGGGTCAAGCCAAAACTCAGGGCGACGCAATTTCAACTTTGTCTGACTCATATGGTGACCGCACAAGAAACTATTTCGTGGTGGACTGCACTACGTCATTCCTCCTTACCGGTGAACCTTCTTGGAGGGGAAGTGGCAGGCACAGCGACGGTCATAAGTGTAGGTGCTGGCGGTCCACTGCGCAGGTGAGGGGTGCTCGAGGTCGAACATGGGTGACGAATGCGATATCGAGGCCAAAGCGAGGTTGGGTCGAGGGGCTCAACACGGAAGCTGAGCGATTGCTTCATCTGGCGGGGCAACCGGGGAAGGACGACAGAGACATAAGATCCGACAACGGCACTGAGAGCGAACGGCAACGGGTAGCGAGGGCACCGATTTCTGCGCATGGTCGAGTGGCAGTGCAGGTGCTAGGCCGCATACTGGACTCCATTGAGATGGAGCCAGAATTGCTTGCGGATCGCTCGAAACTGAGACAGCTGCTGAAGGAAAATGCCGCAGCAACCACGGCGTGGAGGCAAAGTGCACCTCCTGCATTCAAGCCGCCAGTACCACAAGGAGGAAGGGCAGAGTTTGTGGCAATGCTGCCGTGGCTGATGGAACACCGGTCGGCACTTCACGATCTTTTAGCATATCTTCCTTACCCGGAGGTGGCAGTCAAAAGAATGTCGGCCCGTCACCTAGTTCACTGGGGTGAACTGGAAGCTTACGATGTGCAAGTCGAGGAGCTGCGAAAGGTGATTGATAACGAGGCAATGCCTACGAAGATGAAAGCGTACTGCAGAACGTGGCTAGCTGCATGCACTGCGACGAGTGGCAATCTACGCGACCGGACCATCGCGCGAGACTCCAAACGATGGCAAAGGTTAGAAGGGATGTATACCGGCGCCCCCTCATGTGCTCGCCCGTTAGATATCAGTGCCGATTGCTGGAGTATTCTGCACACACTCCCATATGCGGTGTGGGCTTGGCCAGCGACTCCATGGGGATCAACGCCGCGCTCGCATTTTGGGTCGATCTACTACGCGCACCCCGCTATACGACAGTTATGTGAGAACATTGCCGAAAGATCAAACTGGCCTCGAGTATGAGAATGAATAGGAGCGGTGCCAAAGGACACCCTTGTCGGATGCCGCTGCTTACGACTACCCACCTCGATCGTAAACCATTACTGAGGAACCGTACCTTAGTCCCCTCGTGCAAGCCTCTCATAGTGTTCACATATTGTAATGGAAATCCATGCCACCGCAGGACCGCGTACATGAACTCTCTGTCCACGGAGTCGTAGGCTTTACAAAAATCTAGCAACAGTGCTAGTGCCTCCGCGAGTGCCGGGTCAGCAGCCGCCATCACCTTCGGCGCTCGGAAGAGGTCGATTGTGTCGTGTATCACCCGAAAAGGTACAAATCCGTTTTGATTGGGGTGGATTACCCAGTGTAGTTTGGCACTCGTTCTTGTGGCTAGCACTCTTGTCAATATTTTGTAGTCGAGTCCAGTAAAGCCAGGGGTCGGTAGTTCAGAGGATTCTGAGCATCCCCACCCTTTTTCAAGCAGAAAATATCCGCCTCCAGGAAGGACCTAGGGAATGTGCCTTCAGTCGACCACTTGTTATACAAGAGGGTGAGTATCGGGATTAAATGGTCAGAGAAGTCCCTGTACCAATCATTGCCGAGACTATCGGGTCCACACGCCTTACCGGTGTGCGAAGCCCCGATTGCCGCTGCCACCTCGGCTTCCGTTATGGGTGAAGTGAGGTCTTGCAGCATCTCTTGATACTGGCCCTCTGCCCCCAGCCAGCTGAGCACCTCCGCCCGCGCCTCCTTGGTTGAGCCCTCCTGTTGGAACAGCGGTGTCCACGCGTTTGCCAGCGTGTCGGCCTTATCGTGTACACCGCGAGCTGGTCCTCCACTCGCCGCGTCCAGGCGGTGAATTACGTTGTCAGCATACTTTGTGCTGACTCAGCTAAAGAGTGGTTTGGTTGTTTTGCCTCTAAAGTGGGTACCTTCTCGATATAGTCGTCGCTTCCTTAGTGCAGCTTTCGCTCGGATGCAATCCATAATGGAATTCCGCACACGCTGTAATGGCGTCATTCCGGCGCCATCAGCCAGAGTGACCACCGCCAATAAGTCGGTAATTGTATCAACTGATGGAGGGGTGCCAGCTGCTGCCTCCTTTAGCCTCACCTCTTGCTGTAGTAAGCGTTTGAGTTTCTGCGTGATGGAGTTCCGACTCGTGCGCCGTCTCTGCCGAATAACCTTCAAAGTCTCTTTGCGGATCTCAATCTTGAGCATGTCCCAAGCAGTGGCCATATCTGCCGCTGTCATATCCCCGGAAGTGAGCTTGTCCGCAAAAGCTTCCAGCTGAGCCGTCATCACTGTCTTGACCGCGTGACGTGCGACGGGCGGACCTGGATAAATCCGCGGTGGCTTACGGATCCGGATCGGATCGTGCGGCGGCCGTACATGTAGTCGTACGTATTGGTGGTCTGCCGGCGTGCCCGGGTACCCGACCTCGGTGTGCATCATCCATTCTTCGAGCGCCACCGACCCGTACCAGCGATCCAACCGTGCCGTAGTCTCCTTCCCATCCGGTAGTGTATATCTGTACGTGTGCGACCTGTCGTGCCAGTCATGAAACTCCATGGGGGACATGTCCTCCGGTGGAGTCAATGCGTCCACCAGCGCCCATTTCGCTAGTAGGTCGGCCAAAGCCGGCGATGCGTGCTCAGAGATGCGGCGAAAATAACTGCGGTCCAGCCGTGCGTCCAGAGTGCAGTTAAATTCACCGCCAACTAGCACTTTCTCCACCGGAGGTAGATCCATATCCCCAAGCGTGCGAAAGAATACCTCTCGGCGTGCTCGCTGATGCGGGGCTTAAACACATACAAACAAAAACAACTCTCCAGCGTACTTTCCGGTAATTGCCATGAAATTCGGCGACCAAGCCTGCATCATCGCTGGTTGTGTATCAGTCAGATGCCCATAAGGGTCGATGAGTATTGCAACTCCACCTTTCCGTTCTACTGAAGGTGACCAATATGAGCGGCGCGGGCACCCATCTCCAGTTCGAAAACCCCAGGTTCGAGCGTACAAATCTTCCATGAAGTCCACTTCGGCAGGTTCCACATGTGTCTCTTGCAAGAGCACAATGTCAAATCTTCCATGGCTATCAGATCGTCGAAAAGTCTGTAGCCAATCGTCCCTACTTGCCGCAGTACTTCCGAAACCGTTTACATTCTGTGTGATTCAGCTGAACGTTTGTTCTTCGCAGTGGAGACCCGGACCTGACTGTTGAACATGGTGATCCGCACTCTTCTCCTCGGCCTTGTTCTTGGCTACCCTCTTCTTTCTCGCCGCCCGAAACTCTCCACGGATCTGGTGGGCCCGGCTGGGCGCAGATATGACGGGGGGGGAAATCACCGAGAGTGCGCTGACGAGTCCTTCTCTCACGTCCATGAAACTTTGGTGCAGTGTTGCCCCCTCCTAGGCAGGACAGCTGCGCCTGTGGCCCTCCGCTTGCAGTTGTAGCGGGGGCCTGCTTGTGGGCTGAGGAGCCCTTAGCAGCGTGAGGAAGCGGACATGCCGGCCTCCATAGAAACCAGTCTGTCCTCCCACGTTAGTCCTGACGGAAGTTCCACTATCCCTCCCACTATACCGAAAAATTGACAGCGAAACCAAGATAGCGGGCATTGTGCTTAGGAGCAAGATGGGAACAGTGACACTGAAAGTGGCGGGGTACGCGGACGACACCGCGTGTTACGTTAGAACTGTCGGGGAGGTTACTGTTATCCTGCTAATCGCCAGGAAGTTTGCGGCAGCATCGGGGCTTACGCTAAATGAAGGGAAAACCCTCGTCATTGCGCTCAACCCGGAGCACATTTCCAGCTTACCGCAGCTACCGGCACCTTTGCAGATCCAAGAGGCACATCAACTCGCACGATATCTGGGGATCCAGGTGGGCAGCCAGGATGGGGTGGAGTATACGTGGCAGTTAGCACGCAAGCAACTTACCGCCAGACTTGCTCTGGCAGTGCAGAAGACAATGACGGTGGATCAACGCAGTGAGATAGCGGGCGCGGTTATAATTCCCAAACTGCTGTTCATTGGAAGACACTGCTGGCCTTCTGCGAAGACTGTGGCGCGCTTTCAGCGAATGATTAAGCATTTCGTATGGCACGCGCGGTTTACGACTGATCGAATGGAGGGAAGGGCTTGGCTAAACACCCATGTGGCGCACCTGTCCCGCCAGCAAGGGGGACTAGCGGTGCCAGATCTCAAGCTTGAGCTTATGGCGATGGCAGCGACCACAGCGAACAAGTGGCCTTTAACCCTTGTAGCCCGAAGAATTATTCTGTATCCTACAGAATAAGGATTAATCTTGATTAAAGTATACTTCAAAACCTGTCAAAGATTTGCTGTTGTAAGCCCTTTCGCATCTTGCGATCAAGATCTGGGCGCAACGTGAACAGAACAGCTACGAAAGTGAACATAACATCGTCAATGTATCCTGCACCTGTCAGAATGGCGATTTTCTATTGGCTGTGGCGAGCGTAGAGCACGCTCAAAATCTGTTGCTCGACATTACCTTTCAATGCTGCTACGGTTTCGGCTTCAAGTGTCAACCACCAATTTTTGGTGCGGGCGGCATGCCGCAATGCGCGCGGAGGAAGAAATCGCCCAGTTCCTAACTAACGGATTAGTGAGGAGGAACTGGGCGATTCCTTCCTTGCGCACGGCAGCACAGCATCTAGGCTCACCGAACACACTGCCGTACGCTTGTTCCTCCTCCTCATCGCCTCATATACACGTCGGGATTTTTATTTACATTCTCGAGGCTGTATGGAATGCACTACATTCAACTCCAGACACATAGCAACAATATCAATACATTCATTTCTACGCATCTTGCATTATTTACCATCATACAGCACACAATGCCCTCGACGCCCGCGTCAGACATGCCCAAACGCCGTATTGTCTTGTTTTGTAGCCTCCGTCGCAGCTTCTCCTGTCGAGACGCTTGTTCTGTAGATCCCGTCGGAGCCACGCAGACAGGTCGCCTTGTTCTGTAGCTTACGTCGTAACCCCTGCAGTCCATCGGCTTGCGCTGTATCTTCCATCGCAGCTGCTCCAGTCGGCCCACCATATGCTGTAGCATCCGTCTTAGCCACGCACTTGGTCCACATTGTTCTGTAGCTTCAGTGGCATCTATCGTGGCTGGGGTGATAGTTGCAGTTGAAGCTGACGAAGTCGGTATCGCAGGTTCGGGCGGCGTTCCTTCTCGCGGTAGCAGCTTGTCGGTCCGTCGGGCCTTCAGCGGATGGCCGTAGACAGAGTAGATTTGGCCCGGTCAAGTGCTAGATACACAAACGCTTTGCAGCCGTGCTTGCCTACATTATTAGCCCAAATAATAGAGTATAAGCAAAATGTACTCATCTCCCAACACGATCACCCCACTGTAGAGGTCGCATATATACGTAGCACTGGTCCTTGGTCATCCGCGAGGGCTCCTACTCCTGATTGAGCTCACACTACCGCGGCTTGGTCGGTACGCTCCGGGGATGTTCTTTATGAAATGAAGGAAAGAGGGAGTGGCTGACACGCGGCATTTTGGGCTTCTACCTTGATTTTCAAACCTGTCGGGGGGTTATATCCGTCTTTCTATTGCCAGAGAAGAATCCCCGTCTATCTACCCATCGCCGATCCGACAGGAAGATGTGTTAAATACCTACTATACAAACTCTATATGCGAAATTTGAAGTAGAAGCCAAGTTTGCTAGATAATAAATCCTGTGACACTACTTATTCTGTAGGATACAGAATACGGGGCTACAAGGGTTAATGGCTAACCCGGCTATGCGAATCGTCGGCGACATATTGGCATCCCCACCGACCGACCAGGACGCAGCTCCGCTTTACATATCACCGAGCCAAGCTGCGCCGCAGCACCGTGGGACTAGCCTCGGCAACCCACTACTGGCAACTGGGGCACAAGTCTGTGCTATTCACGGGGGAGTTGACATGGTCCAGCATAAGGCTGATATGGTGGGCGCACTCGCCGCCATGATGTATTTTCATGGGCCCATCACCTCGGAGTGGTGCGGGCGACGCTTGCTACTTGATTTGCATCCCCTCAGAGGATCAGTGAGCACAGCATACATCGAATCTGAACGTACACAAAATGGAGTTTTCTGTGGAGAATGGCTACCCTACACGGTGCTAGCCAGTTTACGGCTTTACAATGAAACCGGGTCATTCGTGAACCCGAACACGCACTATCAGGCAATCTGCTACCTGGGGGCGCTGTTAAAAAACATTGTTCATTGGAGATGGTCGTTGTCCGACCAGTTGATAGTGACGGCGCTCGGCGCACGACTCACAAAAGGTGCCAGACGGCAAATAGGACAGCTTATGGTCTTACTGGTGTTGAACTTCCCGTCCCTCTTGGAACGAGGAGACCACAGCGGCCTAGTCAGGTATGGGGTCACCGAGGAGACAGCAAAGATGCCAATCCTACACGTAATTCCGGGAGGATATCTGTGTAGAATTGATTCGACCACCGAGCAGATTGGGAGCCGTCAACCAGTCATCTCTCACCGAAACCTCTCCGACAGGTTACACTGTACAATCGGGGCAGCCGCCAAGGTGGACTGGATCCAGCCTCACCCCCGCATCTCCCGGATGATTTGTTTGTGGGCCGGCAAGCGGCGATGGATAATCAGCAAGCAGGGATACAAAAAGCGGATGGAATGCCGAGCACAGAAGAAGGCGGCACGGCAACGTGACGCTGCCACCGCGCGTTGGAGGAACATGAGTCCAGCGGCGGCGCAGGGGCTCGACAGTATCAAATGGGCGGGCATCCGGCGGATTATTGGGCTCAACCCTTGGGGCGAACAGTTGCTCCTCCGGCTAAAGCACCACGCTCTCTCAGCATACAACCCTGTGACCGCTGGACTGGGATGCCCCCACCCAACGTGTGTCCGACTGGGCCGTGTGGACCTCTTCCACATATTTTGGACATGCCCTGCTGCAACGCGGTTGAGGTGCATTTTTGTGAAGAAATGGCAGACAGCGGGGCTTCGATTGCCCTCTTATGAGGAGCCCATTTTTTCGCTAACTCTACCGGCCCTCCCAAGTACACTTAGTGTGGACATAGGTCAGGTGATTGCCGAACAGGACGATGATACAATTACCGCAATCGGGGATTCGGTCGACAGGGTCATAGAGGGATGTTGGCGCCTGGGTGCAGCACTGTATTTCCTGGGAGTATGGAGATGGAGAGTCGCATACTTCCACCAGTTAAACGACACCACGGAAGCATATCATGCAGCGGGATTCAGGGCCCGTCTCCGGGCTGGATATGCTAACGTCACTAATGATTTGCCGTCGGCGGTGGACGAGCGCGTACGCAAGCTGCTGAGCACACGATACTCAGTTCACCTGGGGAGAGGGAGCAGGCGGACACCAGCACGGCAGCCAGAAGCATCATAGTGCTTGCCTGCGGAGACGCCCCTGGCACCAACCTGAGGGGCGGCTGCGGCACCCTGATCGTCGAAGTAGATTCGGCTACGGGACAGGCCGACGTCAAATACATGAGTGCGGTCCATCTGGAAGGTGGAGCCATGGCATCCACCCTCGCCGCACACCTAGGACTACTCCGGGGACTCAGGATTTGCTACAAACATGGCTGGCACCACGTACACGTAGCAGGGGACAACGACATTACCATACGCCAACATGCAACACGCAGCTCGCCTCGGGTGAAGCAACTCAAAGGACCATACTGGAAGACGAGAAGGCTCGCGGATGCGGTGGCAGTATCTACGTGACGTACGCTCCAGCGAGAGAATAACGCGACAGCACGTGCATTGGCCAAGATGGCGAGAACCACCGGGGTTACTATGGAATGGACCGCGCAGGATCAGCAGTGCGACGGAAATCGCTGGGCTGCAATTAGAGGACGGGCAACAGGTGATGTAAAACAATGGTTAGCAGATTGGCCTGAAGCTGACCGACGGCAGCCGGCCACGGCCAAGGTGTAACCAATAGGGGCGCGGTCTACTCCTTCGCTCAGCGACCACGAGACCGCACAAAGCTGTTCTCTGTGATAAGGGCGGAGAACATGCACGGGCATTAGGTGGCGTTAGGTAGAGCTAAATGACATTAATGTACCTCAGTTTCAAATTCAAATTCAAATTCGAGGTTGGGTCGAGCCAAAACACTCAAGACAACTCAATTACAACTTTGTCTGACTCATATGGTGACCGCACAAGAAACTGCTTCGTGATGGACTGCACTACGTCATTCCTCCTTATGGGTGAATCTACTTGGAGCTTTCGATTGAGTTGCTGAAGCAGATGGGCACCTGCTCTTTGTTTACAGGAAGTGCGAAAGGTTTTGTATTGGGTGATCACTCGCGATGGTTGGTTGTTCCGGATGTGGGTGAATATTTTTCTGCTGCCGTTATGTGCTGCGCGCATACCGAAGGCAGGATGCTTGGGAGAGTTATATATTCTTACAGGGCAAGTCTGCGTGGACAATTACTTGCGATGAATACGGCTGCACACGATAAACTATTCGCTGTAATTATTGATTCACATTGGTGTTCTAAGCCTGAGCACCGAAAATTCACCAGACGTCGGGGTTCCAACTTCCTCCTGGTCGAGGATATCATGCTTGAATGAGGATGGATATGCGACCGTGATTGGCTTCGAAACCGTGCGTACAACACTGGTTGACGATATGGTGGCGACTGAGTTTAGCAAAGAAGCGGTTCCTGTGATGGCTTGCGTAGTAGCATGCACAATGCGGACGAGCAAGCAGTCCAGGATTCTATGAGGACTCCGGAAGACTGTTGGCGGAGAGTAATAACTGATGTCAGACGACGCTGTTATAGATAGCAGATAGTGTTTTCTGGAAAGCTCACGTCCAAACGAGGAGAAAATGGCCACGATAGCGTCACAGCTGAGTTGGACACGCAGAACACCATAACACTGTAGTGTTGAATCAGCTCTACTTCGAAGTACTTCGTAAGACATAACAACCTCAATTGCGAACTGCTTCTTTCTCGTGAGTTTATACTTACATCATTCTGGTGGTTTGAACGGGTGAACATCCACCGCCAACTTCCCGATCTGCACTTGGTCTTACGCGTCAAAAGTATCGATGTTCCTGCGAAAACGCGACTGCAACCTGCGAGTGACGATTCCTGCTGCAACATTGAGTGCTACCAACATAGAGGCGACACAAATCTGTTACAGTTTTCCAGGCACTGGGTTTGACTAAACGAAAGCAATCTTCCGTTGTGTCAAACTAAGCGCGATATCTGTCATAATGTTGGAAGCAATGGAATTGTTGGTATTTTTTTTAATTTCGCAGCAACTTCCTCCTCGAAAGCCTATGCAATGCGGTCATACATACCAATCATCTCGTACGTTGGATACCACACCTCCACAGCATCGTGCTTGGAGTTGAATGGCATTGCTTGAAAGTCTGGTGCTTGGTTGCTGCTGTCTGCCCTCCACAGCCCCTCCTCGACAATAGCCTTAATCGCGAGGCACCGGTTGACTGTCCCCACATCGATCTGCAATTTCCACCGCAGAGCTGGTGGGTGGGTGCCACTGCAGCTGAGTGGCCACGAGCTTATTTCCACGACGAAGCTGTTTGGCGAGATGAGCTTCCCGCGATAGTCCCCGTAGCTGTGCGCACCAAGAGGAACTGAGCTAGAGAGACCACTTGGGAAATGACTAAAGATTCGCTGTCGACTGTCCAGCAACAACGTCACGCCGGACGGGTTATCTGACGCGTTCATTGGGCTACAGTACGGGAGCCACACACGTTCCAGTCGGATAAAATCTCCAGCGACTGCCCATTCACCGGCCTGATGTTGATACGGGCGATCTCGCGCATGAATGTCAGCAAACAACCTATCGAGATATCGGTCGCAGAGGAGCCTCGGATCGGCGTCAGCAGCGAGCGATGCCCGTTAAACACCCACGAGCCGTCAAACATCGACGTCTGGCTCTCATCTCTCCATGCCAAGTTGCTGCGACTTGGTGCTAGGTTGGCCTGCTGTAGGAGGAACTGCGCGCGAAGTTGCGCCACGAACTCGTGCATGCCGAACATGGTGTTAGCAGAGAGAACATTCAACAGGGTAGATCGCAGCGGCTTCAGGCAGTCGTACTTAAACACGACCGTCGTGATCTCTTCACACAGGAGAGCCAGCGATGTAGACGACGAAGCGGACAGGTCTTCGCTCCAGCCTATGAAGCGGTCCACCAACTTGCACATCAACTTGACAGCTTCCACGTAGCCAGCTCGCAGTCGGCCTTTGTCCAGCAGTGCTGCGCCATACGACCGGAGGAATCGTTGATACAGATCTAAGTTCGCACTGTCCAGCGCCAGCCACCCGGCCAGGTTACCGCAGATATCCACTAGGCGTTGGAGTGGTCCGGGAGCGCCTTCTGCACTTGCAACATCCCCGTCCAGGCTGCCTCCATCGCTATTGACGCGAGCGAGCGGCTCGAGGAAGGCCCACGACAGCGGTGGCTCTGATCGTGGGTTAGTGCCATGCGCGCCGTAGCGCCTCTTCTCGGCCTGCTACCTGCTGCACTCGGGAAGCTGGTGACATGTCCTCAATCACCACCGAGCCGTGCGACTTGCTGCTGTGGGCGTCAACATCCGCATTGACGCTGAGCTGAACGCCCGCTGCCACTCGCAGAGCCTCCAGGGCCTCGCGCTCCGCTCGCACCTCGCTAGGAGCTCGGCGATAGGACACGACCATGAACTCGGACGACGAGACGAGCCCCACGACTCGCAGCTGCGACTGAGCGCGCTGGAAGACGTAGACCCGCAGCGCGTGCATGGTGAAGCGCTGCGCCTTGGTGGCGGCGCTCTCCCACTCGTAGTACCATCGCGCGCCAGGGTTGATCTGGAAGAGGCTGCTGCGCTGCACGAGGGAAGAGGGTCCAGCGTTCGCTGGGTCGGGTCAAAAAACATCCGCCACTCGTGCTGCAGGCATCGATCGAGTCGCACTCGAGTCGCACGTACATGAGCGCCAGCAGCGTCGCGCACCACCGAGCCTTCGATCCACGTGCCCTTGGGGGTCTGCTCCGTCTGGGTGGAGCTCGCGACGGCGTCGTAGTCGATCGTGGCGTTCAGTGTCAGGAAGTTGGTCTGGGCCTCCTCGAAGTGCGCGAACACCAGCAGACTGCTGGGGTTGGCCGTGGAGACGGTCGTCGTGTCCACCTGCTGCTGCTGCGCGTCCAGGCGCGCGGGACTGACAAGCGCCACGCGCACGCAGAGCGA
>JAIKVD010001108.1:0-12672 GCA_024679075.1 Phytophthora uliginosa | reverse complement strand
ATGGGGGCGGGCTCCCGCTGCAGCACGGCGCTGTGGCTGTCGCGGCGCATGCGAGTGGAGCGCTCGCCTGCATCCATCCTGGGTGCACGAAGTATCCAGGATCGGGGCGAAAGTGTCGTGCGCATGGCGGAGGGAAGCAATGCTCGCACTCAGGGTGCACGAAGATTAGTATATCTGGGGGTAAGTGTTATGCGCATGGTGGAGGCCGTCGATGTTCGCATCCAGGATGCACTAAGCTTCGACAATATGGGGGGAAATGCGTTCGTCATGGTGGAGGGCAGCGATGTTCGCATCCAGGATGCACCAAGCATCAACGGTCTGGGGGGAAGTGTAGTGCCCACGGCGCAAATACTGGAGAGGCGATGGAGTAGTAGACAGTCGGCGGTGCAGCAAATGCAAATGAACTGTCGTGGAGTCGAGCGACGAGTCTGACACCGGCAGCAATATCCAGGATTTAAGGTGGACTCCGAGAGATGAGGTCGTCTTTGAGAAGGAGTTGGCGATGTCCCCGTCGACTGGATGGCGCATTCGGGCTGAAATCAGTTCAGAACCACAAGATGGAGAAGAGTTGTGCGTATAGAAGCAGGAAAGACAAGGAGGACCTCAAGCGTGCGGAAGACAGTAGCCCCAGGAAGTTCATGTACGAGTAAGTAATACACAGCCCATAGCTTGCTAGCGTATTTACTAGAGCTTTTCGTAGTCGGATTTTACTATTTTAGAGTTCTTCCTGGACTCTCATCCAGCCCATTAGCTTCCTGTCCAACGGCGGGGGATATGTCTTACTTCACGACAGGCCGGATCGCACCTTTTTGCTGGTACCAACGAGTGTGATGCAAAACTGGACCCGAGAGCCTTTGTGGATTGAGAAATCTAGGGGCCGGTGTAGTTCTCATGGATGGGTGTTTTGTGCAGATTAGGTGTGAGCGTTGTCCCGGTGAAATGGAATAGTTGGGTTACGCATCCCAGTGCACCAAGTTAACAGGGAGTCGAAGACGACGACGAAGAGCCCAGCTTACCTTTGTCAATGGAAATGGAAATCGTGCAAGATCGATTGCTACACAAACATTGCAGCCTATTCATCCCATTGATACCTATTTTACTTGGCGATAGTCCAGTCTAACCATCGCGACGGTTGAAAAATTCTCAGCGTCGTGTGCGGAATGCTGCGCTGATGGACTGCGAGTCGGATCGGGCCACACTTCCAGAGGAGCGATGCGAAGTCCGCGATGACCGCTTCAAGACCTCCAAGAAGGCATCAATTGTCGCTCTCAAGCGCAAGATGGACGGGTTCGAGAACCAACTGGCGACGATCCGCGCTCGATTTGAAGCCCGACGAGAGCTGGCATCCCCTCGAGGAGATTTCCACCTTCCAGCAGTGAATTCGAGCCCTAATATGCCTTCAGAAGTGGCAGGAACGTCTTCATCGTCTCTTGACCTGAAGTTCCCGTTGCTGCGACGAATTGATGGTACGAGAGTGGCGAACGCACCGCCACAAGACCCATTCCTCGAGGTGGAGAACGTGATCCATCGCACGATGACCCGAGAACTTTATGTGCGAGATGCAAATGTTGTGACGGTAAAGGAACTGGCTGCTGCATCAGCTGCAGAAGATGCTCAGCAGTTAGGAGAGGAAGCTCGGAAGCGCATGGTGGCGTACACGCAACATGAGAGCGGGTGGCGCTTTGAAGAGCGAGCTTCGAGGTACCAACAGGTGATGGAGATGAAGCAGCGAGCTGAACAGGCCCAACAAGAAGCAGATCTGCAGCGTGACACGGTTCGACAGATGAAGGTTCTGCTGCGTGATCCTTACAAGGAGCTGCGATCATGCCCAGCCCCGCGAAGTGAGTTCACCCCTCTAGCTTCGGGGCTAGATGAACCATTTCGTCACAAGAACGAGTACGAGTGGATTTGGATTCTCGCCTCGCCGTCTACGAAGTTGACATTCACACCCCGAGAGGAAACGCCAAACAACGTGATCGAACGTGAGAAGGAGCTGTCGATGTACGTCGTGTACTACATCGCTGCCTCAGATTTGAATAGCAGGCGTGTTGAGACTGCAGACCAGTGGCAGGTCGCGTTAAGCAACGACTACCCGCCGACATCTGGCTGGATGGGCTGCTCGGTGCACGGTGTGCCACCAGCTCCAGAGCTAGTATCGGTTAGATCTGGCATACAGACTTGGACTGTTGCAGGTGCTGGCGCTGGTCACCTAAACGGTAAATATGTAGCATGTGGGGTGCACGATAATGTCCGGAGGTTTAAGTCGTCTGCTGGGGTGGAGCTCTTTCGGAAATGTGTTCCGGTAGAATCTTCACTCGCTCAAGTTCTTCATGGCGGTAGAACAGCACGACCGGAGTCAGCGAGCTCTGGTGCTGACTCGCGTGGAAATGAAGGCAGCTCAAGGTCAAGAAAGAAAGCGAAACCGAGTGTTGTTTTGCCGAGCGGGCTAGCCGCCATCGCAAAGGACGAACTTGACTTCCGATCGATGCAGCGGGTTGGCTCGTGGCTCAGCATGAACGAGTCAATTGAAAGACACCGAAGGATGCTAGCAAGTCGCAGCGCTAGTGATGACTCTGCTGCACTAAAGCTTGATGGAAATAGCGTGATGAATCAAGAGTCCCGACAAGTGGAAGACGCCAGCGACGTAGTGGAGTCCCGTCCTGAAATCAGTGCATCTTTGTGTCGAGAATGGGTGTTGTTTGCACGATGCTCTAAGCTTCGAGGGGATAAAGCCACGTCTGGGGCAAGCGAGCCTCCGATAAAGGGTGTCGGGTTGGGTTGTTTGGAGCGGCATTACTACATTTCGTTCGAGGAAAAACGAGAGATGACGATATGGACGCAGACAAAAGAGTCGTGGCTTGAGAAAAATGTTTTGAGCGTCATCATCGAACGCGAAGCGCAACTGGAGCGCGTGAGTCACTTGAGCCGCAAATGTATGGTGAAATTCCAGCAGAACTTGCGAGCTGAGACCGAGAAGTCTAAACTGAAATTGTTGGCGGAATTGAACCGCGTTCGCTTCTTGACAGTGAAAGTGTTCGAAACGATCGATCGTTGGCGGCAACACGCTCGAAAAATTGGATTTGCACGATATGATAACCCCGTGACGCGGACGAAAGGAACCAAACACAATGTAGCCATGTTGGATAAGGATCTATCTGACAAGAAGGTTTCGCAACAAGAAACAGAAGCCCCGCTGCTTGGATGGTCATCGTCGATAACGTTAGATACGGGAAAACAGCTCTACAAAGGCTCAAAGGCTTTCGTTTCCAAGGTTAAACGTTTCCGGAGAAGTGAAGATGTTACCGGCGAAAGAGAGCAACACATCGTGTATTTGGGGTACTTCGGAACCCAGGAGGAAGCTGAGCGCGCCTATGACGAGCACGCAGCCTCCGAAGCACGTCGGCTGAACACCACGGTCGAGCATCTTCCTCGCCGACGAAATGTCTATCGTTCATGTGGCAAACATTTTGCTGTGGAAAGTGAAAAAGATGGCCCCAGCTTCTGTATCGAGTGTAAAACAAAGCAGTTAGCGTCGATATCATCGACTTCTGCGGATGAATGGATACCACCATTCTTCTACGGCACTGGAGTCAACTATATCATGAAAATGGCAAATGACTTGGACTTTCTGGATGACGTGCTGCCACTAAAAGCAGCTCTGAATTGGTGTCGGGGTGTTGATCAAGAAATATTCCCGCTGCGTGGAAACGTATTTCTTTTACCTAAAACGCCCATTCAGGATCCAGACCTCGCTGTGTTCACAACGTTTCTAACCCCTACAGCTCCGCGTCTGGGTGAGAGTCTCAATAGTCCTAGTGTGAATGATATTGATGACGAAGCTCTTGATCGCGAGCGAATATTCAAAGCTCAGCAGATTTTTCTGCAGGAGTTGCAGATTTATCGCCCGGAGTTAATCTCCGACTCAGAAAATGCAACTAAAACTCGATCTACCAAGAAGATCAACGAGGAATCCCCCTATCGTCTGGTAGAAGCCTTGTATTGGGACCATTGTGCCGCACTCAAGATTCAGCAAGAAAGACCGCCATTAGCTTTGAGACAGGATAATATCTGGTGCCGACCCGATGCAGGCGAGTGGGCGAGCTTAGTTGTTCGAGGAGCGCACCAGCTGCACTTTTTGTTTGAGGAGAAGCTGGAAAAGGCTGGAAAGGAGATGGTCCAGAGACGACAACAAGTTCTTGCAGCACTACGTCAGTTGAACAAGATTCCACTGTATTTTGTTCCGTCGCGTGCAAACTTCACGGAGCTTATCGCAGCTGGACAGCAAGTCCGCGGAGACGTCGTTCAACTCGAGGTGAATAATACTACTAAGCGACTCAAACGATACGATTCGTGGTGCACCATGTCACTGGTCGTACAACGCTGGTTTCGCGGTGTTTTGGGTCGACAAAAGGCGCGCGCTACACGCAAGGCGCTTCGCTTTGCATGCAAGCTTCGCGTGTTTTACGCCAAGCAGGTCGCTGCGGTGGCAGAATCGTTTTATGAAGCTCAAGTTCATGCTGTGGCAGTTCGCAAAGCTTATAAGGCCATTTGTACACCGATCTACACCCGTTCAGTTATGATGGACGGAGAGCTTGTGATTGTGACATTCCATTCACTTCGGCATTACCAGCTCTACCACAGAGATTTTCATAATACTTCAGCATCCAAGCGGTCGATGATCCCTTCCGGTTGTTGTGCAAGTTGTGCACGCAGACACCACGTCAAAGCGCATTATCAGTCGCATCAAAGCAAGTTTACAGTTTTTCGTGGAGTTTGTACATGCTCAGTATGCGGTGGAAGTTCTCAAGAAGGCGATATGGCTAATGAGAGCTGGTTGATCCGTGCGTACAACCCTTCGCACAATGTCATCTATCGGCTACGGCTTGGATCACCACAACTCGAGCAATTACTTTCGTCACGGACACAATCACAACTCTCACTATTTGCCAATTATCGCCGTCTTGTCATGGATATGGAGGCAACAAAACTTGCAGCAGCAGTGGCATCCCGCTGCGCGACGTTTTGCTTTCAGAACGCAGAGAATGCAGCAAATACATTGACGAATTGGAGACGAATGAACAGTGAGGCAACGCAGACTCGAAAGTCTTTAATGGTTGCGCTGGAAAAAAGTTTGTCACTACTCGACAGTACAAAGTATGCGCATGGGATATCTGTCATCAACGCGAAGAAAGCTCTGGACTTTGCATCACGGCCGTTTTCGGAGGCTCAGGCATGGGATCCTCTCGAGAACGCCAATGACTGGAGGTTCATTGTGGAAAAACGACAGTTATTGAAGCGATTGGAGGAGACTCACCAGGAGGTAGAGCGCTTGCGAGTAGCGTATTTTCAAGCTACATACAATGAGCAGTACGCTCGAGCTGGTGCTGCCCATGCGCAGAAAGAGTACAATCGATTCTGGATTCCGTTAGTTGAGAGAGAAAGTCAGGCAATGGAGGAAGCGATTTTGCTTGAAACTACAGCCAAGACTCGAATGGAGAGCTTTATGGAGCAATTGTGCGATCGCTTGTTGACGCTACGTGACGGGTACTTGGTTCCAACTCGCCGCAGTCTTGTTGTTCAAAGCCCTCTGTGGCACGACATGGTTCCTTTTCGGCTCGACATTCCTGGACTGAGACGAAGGCTGAATTGTTTGCGAAGACGAACACTAGTTCTTTCAAACCTGGCTAAGCAGAACAAACGCACTCGGCGAATGATTGTGTCCGTCAGCATGTGGCCGCTTGTCGCTCGCAGTAGCAAGCATGCCCAGACAAACAGAGATCTGTGGGTGACTGCGTACGACCCTGTGGATTGTTCGATGCACAATATCTTCCTGGAATGGGAGCTCGTGCAGCTCCTAACCGGAGCACAAGGAAGGAAAATATGGCAAGACGTTTCTGAATCTAAGCGAAGTGCGTGGCGATCAATTGCGGATATTCTCCTTTCGTTAACTATGCTGGATCGCTTCACCGGAGAATTTACACTTCAAAAGTTGCAGTTTTACCACACATTGCGCCGCTTATCACCGCAATTCCTCTCGAGCAGAGTGATGCGGGACCTACAAGCAGGTCGTAAATGTGGACAAGGGGACGAGATCTTGCGTCAAGCAGTATCGGTCGATGGAAAACTGTGTGTTGTCGTTGTATACGAAAACTGGGGAGATCTAACATTCGCTATTTATCACACAGCGAGCGGTGATTTTTTTCGGCTAGTGATGCCATTACACGTCGTGTTCGACCTTCTTGGCAGTAAACCTTTGATGCTTCGGCTGTGGATAAGTTGCGTTAAGTCGAATTCGTATGCATCGACGCTTTTGGTGTACCTTTTGAAGCATGTACGATTTTATAAATGTGAAACCGGGAGTGAAGATGTGCGAATAGAAGACGAACTTCCTGCCCAGAAACGCTCGAAGCGCTATCAAGCACTAGTTCGAATTCAAAATCGGCAGGTGTTTGTGAGCAGTATCGAGGACAGCGCGGGAGACTTTCAGATTTCTGGATACGATGTACGTAGGGAACTAATATACAAACTTACGCTCGAGCGTGACGGGCTTCATCGAATTCTCAAGACGAGTGTTTTCCCCGACGATTCGGGTACGGGAAATCCTCTTGCAACATCAGCCTCTTCGCTACTGCTTCGTCGGAACAGAAAGGAGCTCTACGAATGGATTTGTAGTCGTCTGCGCTTCCAAAGCATGTTAGAACACCCTGAGCTGATTACGTCAGGAACGTCACCTTTGGTTTTGGGGCTTCATTTACGAGAAAGCTTTCGAATACTCAACGGTTGGATTGGTATAAGCCCGCGAAATCCTCTGCGCGCCGTGTCCGAAACAGAAATTACCCGCCGCGCGTCTTCGATTGATGCTGCTGCATTTTCAAGCCTGCAATTTGATCAGCTAACGCTAGTTGCGCACCACCAACTCCCATTTGAATTGGAGAAACAATATGTCGGTACAATGGATTGGGTAGAAGCGGTTGCAGGAACATCGTCTTCCTCGTGGAAGAAGCAACTTCCGCATATGAAGATGGATTTCTTCGTGAGATCACACACTTTGTTTGCTCGACTTCGTGGAGAACTGGAAGCTGAAGCCAAGGAGCGTCGGAAGCGAGAGACGTGGGCAGGGATGGAGCAGGAGGACCGCAATGCTCTCTGCATTGACACTTTTGATTTGATTAAAGTTGCAACGAAGTACATATCGTGGACAACTGAGAAGCTCATTGATCTCAATGCAACTGCAAGAAAAAGATTAGAGCAATGGCAGCAGGTTCACTCGGAGTTAAAGGTGGCTACAAAGAGCACTGAGATGAGAAGAACTGACACTGCTATGCCAGCAACTTTGGCCCCCGCTCACATGCTCAAAGAAGACAATATTCTCGTGTTCTTGCACTTTTTGAACTTGTGGCTGCCTCCCATAACGACGGATTTGTGGGAATTCATCTTGTTGGCCGTCCCACCGCAGTCGTGTAGTCCTATTGCTGCTGCATCCTTCATTCTCCACGCATGTCTGGAGCGAGTCGAGCTCGAGCTAAAGGCGACGCTAACCAAGCTCGAATTGACATTTGAGACGCTTAAACACAGTGAAGGTGGGTTGGAAGACCTTCGAATACACAAGGGACGAATCTTGCATTTTTGCAATCTCCTGGCGCGACAGCCAACTACCTCCACTAATATCGAGGAGACAGAGAACAAAACCCTGAAGACTGATGCTGATTCAAACATTCTGAAGGTGGAACATGATGGTACAGCAGACGCATCAGCAATACCAACAGAATCAGCGACGACAAATGTCGTAAATACTGGATTGTTGATTCCGAGCAACAACAACGAGCCGATCCAGGAGGTCTTTTTATCTGATTTACCCACCTGGGCTCCTTCAGCAAAGTCCCCGTTTGTGGTGCATGCACAAGACCAGGTCAAACATTTGCGGTCATTTTTTCAACAGCAATGGCGGCAGCAGCAGCTTCCTGGTTCTCGCTTTGGACGTCGCGCCTCTAATGGCACTGGTGGGTTGACCTGTCGGAGAGTGGCTTACGGTGTAATAGTGTACCAAGCTGTTGAACGTGACTCCAAAACCCAAATATCACAAATGAATGCCCGCGCTGTAGCACTAACGGGTGGAACATTCGTGTGCGGACCAGTATTGTTTTGGCCCTTACAAGACGGCAATGAGTGGTACCAGCGCTTGATCGATAGCGATGCAGTTCACAGAGAGTTAGCTCGAAACTCGGAAGACGTGGAGCTTGAAGACGTTGTGCTTAAACGGCCGGCTGCTGTGCGCTCGACAAAGTATTTACCTTGGAAACAGTTTGCCATCGAACGACTACGAATTGCTCGAGCAGTAAAACGTAGTAGGACGGCTGAAGGAGTAAGCGTCGATTCACTGGTGGATGACTCTGACCAGGTAGAAAAAGACAAACGTACTATCACCACAATCTCAGTTGGATTCCGTCAGCTGGAGCTATCCCTCGGTGTCCGGGACAGCCTTGAATTTCGTGGTGACGGAAATGTAACCAAGGCTATGAAGCATCTTTTCGCACTACACGAGGATGATGAGAGCAGCGATGGATCGAAGAAATGGCGAGTCTCCTTAAGTAACCCTCGGATATTGCATAATGTGTTAGAAATTCACGACCAGGATGAACGCGCTATCCAGATCCCTGCCATTGGGCGTGAAGACAAGGACGCGTTCAAGATGCAAGGAATTCAGGTGGAGGTTGACGACGTGGATAAACCACGCCGTCTCCTTTTCTCTTGTCGTGAACTGCAGACCCAGCGCAGATACTTCGTCGACTGTGACTTTCATAGCCTTCAATGTCTGCTTCTACAACGCAGCTACCACGCTGCGACCTCGGAACATCTGCTTCTTGCATCATTACAAGCTGAAGTCAAATGGAGACGCAGATCGGTTGCTATGACAATTCAAGACTGGAGAAAACTTGCAGCTCTAGCCGCCCAGTTCCTGGTGTTTCGAAGGAAAAATGGCGCACTCGCGTTGTGCTTGGAAGTATTCATGAATACTCCAGAACTGCAGATGCTTGAAGGCACTGGAACGGCGGAAACTGTTCCTGCTGAGGAGTCTGAAGCTGAGGAAGTAGGCTATAAACCACAAGAAAGCAGCGCCGAACACAAGGTGGCTGAGGAAAAATCGACACAACAACTCGAAGGTGTTGGAGTACACAACAACGAAGTGTGTATCGAGACTGCTCTGCCTCCACTTTTGCCACGTCGGCGCCAATCTCGTGCTGAGACTCTAGAAGAGCAGAGAGTAGTAAAACGGTCTCTAGTGCAGCACTTTCAGAAGCACCAACCTGCTATTCGAGCTGCTGCGTGTGGTAGAACACTAGCCACGACTTCAAATCTGGGCTCACGAATCGCGTCGGAGTGGATGCAGATGACTCAGGAGGATTGGAGGTCGCAAGAACTCCGCGGTATGCTGGTGTTGGATTCAAATGCGCTGAGTAAGTTGGAAAAGGCATACACGCCAGCCACAAGACGAGCTCGAGAATACCTAAACGTTTCAACCAAAGAAAACGACACGGGTGGGCTCAAGCTACAGCTAAAAGAAATTGTCAAAGCCATGGGCCAGACCGCGTTCCAGCCAGATGAAGTAGAACTCCTGCAGTCTATTAGAATGATACGATGGCGACGTCGAGGCAAAGAGGCCAGTGCTGCTGCGAAACGAGCGGAGGCCTACCTGGCTGATATAGCTGAATGGTGGCGTCGGCGATTAACTACCATGCAATCGGAGATGAAGTGATCAATTCTTGGACCGTATTGCTCGGCTACGGCGGGTTCAGTTGACTAATAGTCAGGTGGGGTGGGATTTTTGCTGTTCTCTCGTCGCCACGGACGCTTCTTGAAGACAATGTCCTCCATAAAGTCACGGCATGTGATCTGCTCGGCGACCGGAGCCTTTGGATTGAGGCAAGCTTCAGGCTTCGCGCGCAAGAAGTAGGGCATAGACATTCGGCGTTCAGCTTCAGCTTCCACACAAATCGGCGGCACATGGTGCAACGGCGCTGGGATAACTCCATGAGTCAGAAGGCCAAGCGTCTCTCCGGCGAAGACAGAGAACTGAAGCGGTGTGGCGCTTTCCTCCACGTCGGTCCATACCATTCGCTCCAAGTTCCACATCTGCAACCCAGGAACCGTGGCTAACGGCGACACCGTCACAAGTCCAAGATCAGCATGTATGCCGCACGAGTTATCATTCGGGTCCACCTCAGCGGCCCCCCGGCAGTTTGCAGCCTTGTTGCGGTAGTTGTAGATGCGTAGCACCGATGCGCCATATTGATAGCTCTTGTCTCGTGGTCCTTCAAACGTTTTCGACGCACGCGTTCTATCATCCAGTAGCTCTTCAAACAGCCAGCGCTCGTCAATATTCAGAACCTCACACACGGCCTTCATGCAACTTCGTGCCATATCATCGAGCAGCTCCAATAGTATCAACAACTCGTTTGCAAACTCTTCGTTCTCTTCACCATCCTGGAAGTAAACAGGAGGCCAAGGTGTGCCACTAGCAGCAACAGGGAGGCGTACCTGCAAGTACTCTCGATTTCGATCCGAGCTGAACCCCACTCGCCGTCCACGGGATACCACCGGGTGCGAACGGTACAAACTGTCACTCGGGTTGTCCTCCACGTCCTCTTCTCCCTGCGTTTTCTCCCTTGGATGGCTCACGTCCACATAGTCAATCCACCTCTTCTCCTTGGGCAGCACCAATTGCTTCACCAGCCACTTCCTCACTCTCTCGAAAGCGACTGGCGGAATCTGGGCCTGTTCCGGCGTCACCTCCAGCCTGGCGAACCCATAAACCTGCATGATCTGCACAAACCGCCGTCGGGCCAACGTCCTGGCGGTGGAATTGGTCGAGTCCGCCAATGTCTTTGCGTTCACCGCAAAGAACGGCGACTCGTACGCATCCCCCACGGGCAGAGGCTGCTTGAGCAATGCCATACTCCGGACTATCAAGACGAAGTGCAGCACCGGAACGCTGGTCTCTTTCAGTCTCGCAGCCACGAGGTTGATCATCGCGAATGGGTACGGGGGACTGTACAGCTCGTCCGCTGGCACTACAGCGAACACACTGGAGCCTGGGGGCAATTGCAGCTTCTGCCTCAACTGCATCTCCAGGTCCGTCAACGCCGTCCCCTTTGAGCCAGGCGCCGGACGCTCGTAGAGAAGCGGCAGTTGGATCTGCTGCGTGAACATTTGCGTCTCGTAGTAAAAGGTGCAAACCAGAGGAGGCCGTTTGGCCAGCGCATTCAACAGACCGGAGGTGGTGGCATTTGGAGGGGGTGCTGGTGATGCTGGAAGACCTGCGGGGGCGGAGCTCTTGGACGATGGTTGCCCCATTCTTGACAATACGTTTCGTCTTCCACTAAGTGATGTTTTGCTATAGTTTTAATGGCGTCTTCACTATTAAAATAATTAGAAAACGCTTTATAGAGCGCTTTTAATATTAATACATATATTAATATTAATATATATAAATTGAACGGGTATTAATATATTTATTGTACCGGTATTGATATATTTTTAAATGCGACTGATACTGATGGGTGGCCATGTCATCACCAATTATTAACGCATCGCTCAGCGGAGCGACGATTTACTATAATACTTTAGTGGACAGCTCCTAGCGTGGTAACGATGCTAAGCAAGCTCGTCAGTGTCACGACATGGTGAAGGACAGCGATGCGCGCACCCAGGATGCACCAAGTGCACCACGAATGCTCAGTTGCGTGGGTTGTGTCGATTGCATCAATGATGGAGCAACGAGGAACGATTCGTCTGTGGCATCGAAGAGGACTACTATTGCTTAGCGAGGCGACGGTGCAACTGCATTCTCCCAGACTGCTCTATGCAACAACAACTTCGGGAAATGCGTTCATACCCAGGCTGTACGAAGAGTTCGCGGGTGAAAGGGGAGCGTGCTAAGCGTCGTTGAGTGAAGAATGAACTGACCGTTCGATCTACAGGGACTCATAGTCTCGAGACGAAAAGTCGCTGCTGTTCTCTCGTCGCAGTGGGAACTTCTTGTCGACAATGTCCTCCATGAAGTCATGGCGTGTGGTTTGCTCGGCGATCGGAAGCATCAAATCGAGGCAAATGCAATTTTATTTTTGAAGGAGGGTTGACAACTGGTGGACCACCTGCCGGCGTCATTGATAATACTACTGGAGTATTAATATCATATTTGAATGACGGACGACTGAGGAGGGGGTCACTTCACTTTCGTGCTAAAAGTAGTTTGGGTAGTTTGCTGCCCAGCAGCAGAGGACTGGGAAGGATGACGGGTATCGTGAAGTTGTCGTCGGTACGAATGGTGATGATAGTGTGGATGGCAGTGGGGTTGGGGCCGTTTCTCCTGCAGCTACGAAGCTTCACGACGTTCGTGAAGCCACACAAGATTTCGGAGCAACTTGTAGCCCCCGCAGATGTTGAAGAAGAAACGGTCGACTTGCACAAACTTTGCCCTGTGAAGGAGTGGTTAGTTGCTGGAGCTCGATGGAATACCAGACCTACGCATTATTATCGCATAAACAGTGGAATACTGTGCCGCACAACCGCACCGCAGTACAATGCTCATGGGATGTATATTCTGGAAAATACTGCCGGCAAAATGGCGTTCGCCGCGCGGCACACGGTGCTCATGCACAAACCCATCTCGGG
>JAIKVD010001107.1:0-12685 GCA_024679075.1 Phytophthora uliginosa | reverse complement strand
CCAGTGAGAAGCCCGTAGATTCGCACATCATGTTGCTCAGCTGCTGTAATGCTGAGGCAGATACAACTCGGCAGTAGTGGACGCAAGCGTGTCGGTACAACCGGTGTACTCCGCCATGTTAGTCTCGTCTCGGACGAGCTGTACAATTCCAGCCGCCGTGCGGAACGAAGCACCGAGTGCAACAGTGCCAACAAACAGCGAAAATCGTTTGGGTGTCTTGATGGTAACGACGTACCCACCGTCGTCCGCCCGTGCAAATAGAGTCAAAGCTCGGTTGTGGGTCAGGCCGTCAATGTCGTCTGGATGGAAGAGCAACGACCCAATCACTTCTTCGACAATAGCCGAGTTTAGTCGGATGCACAGTTCTGGTTCATTGGATGCGAAATGGGCACGCATCGTCTCTTGATAAGGTATAACACCACCGAAAAATGCCTCGCGTTCATGATGCGAGGTCAATCCTTGGTACGTTGACCACGTCTGGGGATGCGCGTTTGTCAAGTGCTGTGTGTATAGATCGGTGCGGAACGTGCTGAAGTACTGAAATCTAGATGTCTCTCCAGTACAACTGGGTTCGCCGTTTGGAGGTACTGGTCAACCTCCAAACGTCCCCTTTTCCTTTTGACTCACGCACCACCTCCGGTTGGAGGAAAATAATCAGACCAATATACAGTCCTACCACGCAGTAATCTATCAATAATTCCAGGAGCCGATCACTAACAAACCTCCCAGACTGCAGTTAATATGGAATGGAGAAGCTCCTCTGCGAAAGAGTGTGCTTACCAACTAATATATGGAATAGTACGGTTCACTCCCGGTGTACGAGCCCGAGTCCCCGCCTAACTGTGAACTTGACCTTTTTTGGGGGTGAGAATCCACACACGTACCCTTCGCACTCTTTTCTGCGCTTTGGCTTGACGGCCGGAGCATCCGTCACCTCGCGGCCGAATACAGCGCAAAAGCGGCAGATGCATGCCGTCACAATTCCCGTCGACGCATCTCTGCTGGTAACTTTCAGACCGTATTGAGCTTCATGCTTCGCATTGAACAGCATTAACGACTTCTTTGTCTTGCTCTTCGGCGCTCGCAAACTCGCTGCCGGCGCCATGATCAGCTGATAGCACCAGAGGGAGGTTGATCGCTCGCACTTTGGACAATGACGGCAGACTGCAATGTGGAGGGGGCGCTACTCAAAACGGGAGGATCTCGGATTTAAAAACGGGATTTTCGGGAATCTCGCCCAACTTCCCGTAATTAAGGAGGCCATGCCGATCACTGATCGGCAGGAAAGATAGGACAAAACTGAAGCCATGCCGATCACTGATCGGCAGGCCTTCAGTTTTGTCCTATCTTTCCCGTTTCAGCTGATCAAGTTGGAGAAAATTGAAGAAAAGGGGATACGGTTCGCCCTGCAATCACGAGCTTTGCCGTCCAGATACGTACACGGATTGCGAACAGTAAAAGCACCATGCAGCGATAAACCAGTCATAATCTCCGCGTGAAATGTCACCATTAGTTTCTCAGTTCGCGATTTACTCTCCAGAGATCAAGTCACAAGAGCCATGCGTTTCGCCCACATTGTTCTCGTGTCTGCTGTCGCCCTCCGGTCTGGCCACGGCTGAAGTCAACCACAACGAGATTTCTCAGGTGACTTCGCCTGAAGCTGCTCGCTTGGTTGCTGCAGAGCAAAATGACGACGCGGGCAAGCGATACCTGAGGACCGACAAGACCGACGAGAAAGATGACGAAGACGACGACGAAAAGGGTCTGTTCAGCTACATGCTCGACAACGCGATCGCGAAGAAGACGTACCGCAGGTGGTACCGCGCCGGAATGAACCCCAAGGAGGTCAAATCCATGCTGAAGAAGCGTGAGGCGGAAGGCGAGGATGTGGACTGGGCTATCGCTAACGGATACGCGAAGTACTACCGCCGTAGAAGTCATAGCCTTTTGTACTGGTAAGAACCAGAAGAGTTTAGTGTTTGCACTGAACACGATTTCATTTTCAAGAGCCACTGCTTCAGTTAATTTCTGTTTGTTTATCCATCGCTTGAGCCGTGATCGTTCTGCAACTCGTAACGGCAGACCACCTCTAACGAGTACTTCACGTAGCAGGAACAGCACAACGAGGCAAAAGTGTCCAAGTCACGTTCCTACCGCTGGAAAGACCTTCAGTCGTGTTGCCGCAACAATATCGCAAACTCTTGGTACTTCGAAGTACGAGTTTTTTTTTTCATCTTCATCACATGTCGTGAGTCGTAAATTGTTCTGTACTTCGAAGTACAATTCCGTACTCCTTTTGAAAGTTTTCAAGTCGGAAAGAAGCTGGTACTGCGGGTGCTGGCAATACAGCTCTCTCCCACAGCTTATTACAAACACTTTTATAATTTTCTTACAAACGTGAAAACAAATTAAGCAAGCGCCCTAGAAACTATGACGTCTACAAAATGCATGTCAAGAGTGTGGAACAAATTGATATTCCAACTGTACTACTACGTAGTATGCGTGAGGATACACCGGGCTCAAACCACCATTTTCTTCCAACAAAAAAGAGAAAACAAAGCTGGCACAAGTGTGTCAAGTGTCAAGTTGCTGAGCAGCCTGGACACGTCTCGATCCTCAAGCGACAGCTTCTAACTACAGCTTCGAGGGGCCGACACCAGTCTCCGCAGCGCCGACCATACCTCCATCGCTCGCGATCACTTGGCCCGAAATCCACCCCGACGCTTTCGACGCCAAGAAGACGGCAAGTCCCGCCATGTCCGAGTCCTGCCCCATACGCCCCACTGGGATCGCGTCGCTGATCTGCTCGAAGGGCTTCCCCGTCACATACGCGACTCCTTCAGTCAGTCTCGACGGGACGTAACCCGGAGTAATAGCGTTCACCAGAATGTGGCCTCCGTTTGGCCGACGAGCCAGCTTAGCCGCTAGTACACGCGTCAAGTGGTGCAGCGCCGCCTTGGACGAATCGTACACCATTGTGTTCACCTTCTGCGGCATCAATCCTCCAATTGACCCGACGTTGATGACACGGGCCAGATCCGAAGTCGTAGAAGCCACATCCAGCAGAGGCAGCAGGAAGCGCGTGAGCAGGTAGGCCGACGTCACGTTCAAGGCGAACGTCTCGCTCCACGCTGCGTGACAAGTCACAAGTCAGTACAAGCGCTTCAACGTCGATAGTCTAGAAGACGACGTAAAGTAACTTACCAGAGGCTGGGGTGCTCTCCACGGGGGTGTCAGCTCCATCGCCCGAGTTGTTGATCAGCACATCGAGACGGGACTCGCGCTTGATGACCTCGTCAGCGAACGCCTTGCACTGCTCCTCGCTCGTCAGATCCACTCGCAGCTACATGTAGAAGAAGTCACGAAATGGCTTGTCAGACGTATGCGAACGACCAGCAACTTGCTCACTTGAGACGCCACTTACCGGGATGCAGACTCCGGGTCCCTTGGCATTGAGCTCCTTGGCCGTGGCTTGGCACACCTCGAGCTTGCGAGACGCGATGTACACTTTGGCTCCGTTCTGCACAAATCCGTCGGCGATCATCTTCCCGATTCCACTGCCGCCGCCCGTGACGATCACCACCTTGTCCTTGACATTGAAAAGCTCGGCTCCACTCAACGAGTTCATGGGCTATTGACTGCGGTCTTGTACTGTAGGGGGGCGGGGAGCGGGGGGGGGGGTCAATCGACTTGTGTGAAATTCACAGTACACCTACCGTGGAGGTCCAAAGTGCTGATCCCGTCGATCGGACGAACGAGAGGCTGGTATCATACTAGCCAACATGGCTACATTTGTGCTACATTGCTGTCCTGGTTGCAGTTCTGCTCTCGTTCTACGTCTGGGGCGTGTTCTACCTGTGCGTCGTCTTCGCACTCCTCGACTGGTTGCAGTCCTCGCTCCTTGGCCAGGAGCTGCCACAGTCGCTCCTCGAACTGCTCTCGGTTCTCCCCTCGGTCGCCCACCACTTTGTCCAGCACCTCGCGCTCGAACGAGAGCGCTCTCGTCTCGGAGAGGAAGACGCCGTTCACCTGCTGCTCGTCCTTGTGCAGGTTCATGAGCTCCTGCGTGCGCTTGCGAGGCACGTAGACGTCCACGCTGTCTCGGAAAAGGTCCTCGGGCTCTCGGAGCGCGGCACGCTGCGCCAGCGTCTTCCTCCCGTGTCGGCGCTTCGTGTACGTCCTGCACAATGCCTCTGCTGTGAGCTTGGGCGGCTTCGTCACGCGGCCTTGAGCCTTCAGGGGCGGAGTGAGACCTCGCAGCGACAGGAACTTCTCATGCACAGACAACGTCACCACGGGCTCTACGGTGCTGCTATCGACAGAAGCCTCGTCCATAGTAACGTTAGCTGCAGGTGAGTGCGTCTCCATGTTGGCAGCATGAAGCATCCTTTATTTCTGCGCTACAACGTGTTGTGTGTGTAACCTCCTAGAGCTTGGACATCTCGAAGCCCGTCTCCATGGTGTAGACTTGTCCGCCGTCGGACGCGACGACCATGCCGGTGATCCACCCGGAGGCCTTGGAGGCGAGGAAGATGGCCAGTCCTGCCATGTCGGACGCGTGGCCGTAGCGCTGGATCGGGATGTTCTTCTGCAGCTCCTCGAACGACTTGCCCGTGACGAGGGCGATGCCCGTCGACAGTTTGGTCGGCACCAGACCCGGGGCGATGGCGTTCACGAGGATGTGGCCGCCATTCGGACGCCGCGAGAGTTTGGCGGCCAGCACGCGCGTCATGTGGTGGACTGCGGCCTTGGACGTGTCGTAGGCGATGGAGTCGATCTGCTGCGGCATGAGACCGGCCACTGAGCCGATGTTGATGACTCGGGCCGCGTCGGACGTTGCAGCGGCGGCGTCCAGCAGCGGCAGCAAGTAGCGCGTCACGTGGAACGGAGACGTCACGTTGACGGACAAGACCTTGGTCCAGGCCTTCTCGGGGTGGTGCTCGACGTCGCCACCCCATCCGACGCCCGAGTTGTTGATGAGGACGTCGACTTTGGCCTCGTGTTTGGCGACGTCTTCTGCCAGCTTCTTGCACGCTGCCTCGCTCAGCAGATTGGCTTGTAGCTGCATCAAGAGGACGACGGTCTCCGTTAGTTGGTTCCAAGCCACGATGCGATAGAGTAGAAAGCTCGTACCGCGAAACACTTGCCAGGACCTTTGGCTTGAGCTCGTCGGCTGTGGCTTGGCAGGCTTCCACGTCGCGTGAGGCGATGTAGACCTTCGCTCCGTTCTGGACGAAGCCGTCCGCCATCATCTGGCCGATGCCGCGGCCGCCGCCCGTGATGACCACCACCTTGTCCTTCACATCGAAGAGCTCCGTCAAACGCAGCGCACTCATGACGTCCGATAGTCTGCTGTACAAGTTCTCCACTGGTACTGATGGTGATGCTGCAGCGCTACGGGTGACACGTAGATGGCGGTGTCGAGTAAACAAACAACGGCGAAGCATTCCCGACGGATTTGAATGGATGGTGAGGTGTTGATGTTGATGTTGATGTTGATGTTGATGTTGAAGCTGGTCTCCGATACTTAGGACAGACAGACAGACGTGGTCTAGCTTGATGTTGATGTTGAAGCTGGTCTCCGATACTTAGGACAGACAGACAGACGTGGTCTAGCCGAGCGCTTCGTCGACGTGGTGCTTGGCGAGTGCTGCTGAGAGTTGGAGCTCTGCGGTCCGTTGGAGCGCATCAAAGAGTCCTCTAGGGGCGGTGGGTAGCTGTCGACGGACGTCTGCCACCTCCTTCGGGTACATGTCGAGCCACGCCAGCGCTAGGCCCCGGTGGTCGCAGCAAGCAGAATTGGTGCGCTGACCGCAGAAGAACTGGTCGTAGATGGCTCGAGCTTTGTCGTGTCTGCGTTGAGCGATCGTGGCGGCGTCCAGAGGCACCAGAGACGAGCTCCCGATAGCTCGATAGCCTTCCACCGCGCTCCAGAACTTCCTGTCCAGCTCCATCGCGTTTTGAAGCGGCTGGCGAGTGGAATCCACACGCAGAGCCAAGTGACTCGGCGGAGACTGGGAGGACGAAGACTTTTCTTTTTTGCTGGCTACGCTGCTGGCTGGAGAGATTTGAGCGTCTTGTTCGCCTTGGCGCTCCGCAGTAGCAGCAGGCAGTGCGTACGTCTGTGGATACAGAATGGTGTAGGCCTCGTGGACGCTGGCTGAAAGGGGTTCTGCTGCGAACTCGTGCCAGAGGCGCTCTCTCTCCGCTTTGGAGAGTGGCGCCACACCTTCAAAGCCCGTGACTTCCTTGGGCTTCTCGATACTCTTCACCTCGTTAGTGATCGGAGCGGTCAGTCGAGCTCCTCGCAGAGTAAACTCGGTAGAAGATGAGGACGGAGCTTCTTGAGGTGCCCGTCTACGGCTGTGACGAGCTGGTACACGAACTGAGGGCGCGCTCTGAAGAACCTTTGAAGGTGACGGAGTGATCTCTGCACCAAATTTCCGTTCGCCCTGCTTGGCATCGCTCGAATCACTTTTTGAATTGTCGACGCCACCCAGTCCCAATCCCTTCAACTGTAACGGAGGAGAAGGGACTTGGTCCTTCTCAATGGCAAAAGTTCCCTCGAGCTTCACGAACGGCTTGGGTGATGGCATACGAGGCGTCTCAACTGGAGGCACCTCGGACGTTGACGAGGCTGCCAGAGTTTCAACTGATTCGGGTGCTTCCGCCTCGCGTCTTGCAGGTTTTGTCACGACGGTAACTGAAATGGGACGTACGAGGGGAGCTCCGTCAGTGTCGAACTCCTGACCTCCTGATACTCTTCGGACTTGGACTGTCGTGAATTGGTTGGGAAACTCGGCGGCGTCAGTCGATCTGCTCCTTTGCAGCACCCGCTTCGTCTTTTTCGCCATAGCGAGCGCTTTGCCATGAAGAGTCAACACCTCGTTCACGTCCTCAGTCGATAGCTCTGTCCAATCGGTGCTGTCGTCCAGAACAAACTTCGTCGCTGCGAGTTCGTCGGCCTCTTCATGCCGCTCCTTCTGCTTGGTCACGCGAATGCTGCTAACTCGCGGCATTTTCGCACGTTTCTCTCGGTTATGCGGGTGGTTGCTGGGAACCACAGCGAGCGGGAAAGCTTCGAGAGCTGCTGCCTCCTCCCACTTGATGAAAGCGCTAACGGAAGTGGCCAGCGAGTCGTTTGGCAGCAAACGACTGTCACCAGTACCGAGCGTTTGCAGCGAGTCCACGTGCCTATTGCACCTTTGACCTTCTCCTGGCAATTGTGATGCTCTCGAGGTGCTGATCTCAACAACTGGGGACTGCAGTGGCGGGGTGAGTATCTCCTCTTCTTGCGCTTCAGTAGCTTCCGCTTCGTACACGTCCGAGAGCATCTCGTCCACGTCAGTAGTTGATTCTCCATCGTCCGCTAGTTCCGTGTCGTTGTTTGGGTCAGGATTGTCGTGTATTTCGCTCATCTCGAGCTGCTCGTCCGCGTTTTCGAGTTGGGATTCTGGATCTGGACTGCATTCATCCTCTCTCGAAGTCGAACGCACCGGACTTGACGAGTTCTGGAGACTTCGAGTGGTAATCTGGACCGCCGGTACGTTTCGCTCATCTCGAGCTGCTCGTCCGCGTTTTCGAGTTGGGATTCTGGATCTGGACTGCGTTCATCCTCTCTCGAAGTCGAACGCACCGGACTTGACGAGTTCTGGAGACTTCGAGTGGTAATCTGGACCGCCGGTACCGCCAAGACTTCTGTGGGTTCTTGCAAGTCTAGTTCTTCCCCACTGAGAGCTGCTTCAGTGTGCATTTGCTGTTCTGATCCGCTTGTACTCGCGAGTGCAGGTGACGTGGGCGTAGACTTTGCGCCTGGTAGCAAGCAAGACATTGATACAGCACGTCCTAATGGTCGACGGTTCCCTACCATTGAGCTTCGTCGTTTGAAGCTCTCGGTCACGTTGACAGGACTCGTCTGTCCCGAACGTAAGGGGCTGGAACGCTTGTCTGCCGGTGGACTTGGCGCTGGTTGAGTTTCGGGGATGGTTTCTTCAGGGGGTGACAGCTCAGGAGGGTCCTTCATAACCACAGCTGGACGACGACTTCCTGATCTTAACTTCTCTCTCGAACTCAGTCGATGAGCGTGCGCCAGCACCTCCTTAATACTCGGAGCGGTGCCGTCTGCGAGTTTGATGCCTCCTCGCTTCCATATCGACTCAATGTTGGCCGGGTCGGGTGATTCACCTCGCTTCATGGCCGCAGTTGGGAGTGGTGCTTTGTCGCGTGAGTGGCTTCCAGCAGTCCATACACCGTCGCCGGCGACAAAGTTCCCGAAATGAAAACCAGCGCCGTGGATCACAGGCAAAGCGTCTTTCTGCGAGTCGACACTGTCATCGCTGTCGCTCTCGCTGCTCTCGTGGCGTTTGTGAAGGAGCTTTCTGTGCATCATGGCGCGTTGGAGCTCCTCCTTCTTACGATTCCGAGGAGCTTCTCTCGGCTCAACCACTGGTGCGATCTCGATCGGCTCCGATGCTGGGAGCGCATCAACACTTACGACGTGGGTAGGAGGCGTCTCAAGCTGCCCAGTGACTGGGTTCCGCTCGCAAATTGACGTGACAATCTCCACTTCCGCTGTGCTCAACTTGTCGCGCTCGGCTTCCTGAGCTGCTCGACGCTCTTCCTCGAAGAGCAACCCAGCGCTCGCTGCATACGTCGCGTTCATGGACTCACCGTCGGGGTCCAACCGGCTCGTCGAAGTGAAGCCTTGGTGGTAGGTCTCCAGGACTCGCCGTGTGTTCTTGATGCTGCTTCGGCGTCGTGACATTCCTTCACCGAGCACAGCTCCGGCAGCACTTAGCAAACGCGCCACACTCACACTGTTCCGCTGGGAAGTACTGCCGCTATCTCCAGCGAGCCCTGTAGCAGTATTTTCTCCTGCGTCGGCCTCATCACCGCTGTCGATCGAGTCCTCTTCAGCGATGGCTTCCTCCGTGGCCAGCATATTTTCCGCTAGCCAGCAGCAGCACGAACGGAACAGGTTGAGCATCAAGAGACTGTGCAACTTGCTGGTAGCTTCTTTCTGCAGTTGATGCAGCGTCTCCGGGAGTTCCTCCGGCTTGGATTCTGGTCCAGAGCTAGCGTCAGCATTCCGCTTTGTCTCCTCGAGAATCACTCGGCTTTGAAACACACGCGAATATCGAGTTCACTCCGCTCCCAAGAACATTTTCTGCTCGTTGTAGGTGAGATTGGCTGCCCATGGACGCGGATCATCGGAGGTGTGAGACTTGTCACCATTATTGGTCGAGTTTTCTTGCTGAAGCGCTTGCTTTGCGTACTCCAGTCGTGCTACGACACGTTTGACTTCGCTGAGTTTGATCAAGCCCATCGCCATTCTCAGATGTGCGTGCTCGAGAGCCATTCGAGTTACGACGACAGCCTCCACGTCTCTAGGAGTGGCGAACAACGCCCGGCGATAGGTTTGTTCACTCGAATCGATCAGATCCTGGACACGTTTCACCTTCTTTTCGGCCTTGCGAAGCTTCCGCTGCGTTCGTATGAGCAGCGTTTCGATCTCTAAGACCAGCAGTCCCTCCTTCCTCTTGCCCCCGTTGGAGCGCTTGAACTGCTCAAACTCGAGTAGGAAAATCTCTCTCCGGAAGAAAAGGTCTGCGTCTGCATCGTCCGAGAAGAGCCGCAGCATTCCAACGTCATTCCGTCCCGCGGTCTCCTCTGGGCTTGCAACGAGTGAGCTCCACGATTTTTCAGCTGCTCGAATGCGCTGGTAGAGCTCCCACAACGCGCCTTCTGCTGCGGTGCACTCTTTCTCAAGTCGATGCGCCTGCTGAAGGACGTCGGGCGACGAGAAATCGAGCGAGTAGAGCAGCCCAACGAAACTAGGAATGAGTTCCTGCTCACAAGCCTCCGTGTCCAGAGTAGACGCCAGCAGATATCTCGCATAGGACTCGTACTCTCCCGTCTCGCTAGCTCGCGCCTTGCGGGCCTTTAGCCGCTCTTCCCATTGCTGGTACCGCTGCTCACGAGCTCTTTTCGTGTTTTGCCTACTCCTCGGCGACTTCGGAGACTGCGCAGCTAGTAGAAAATCACAATGCGATAGACACAAGCGCGTCTTGAGCGCGTTGAGAAATCCACGTCAGCTAGTAGAAAATCACAATGCGATAGACACAAGCGCGTCTTGAGCGCGTTGAGAAATCCACGGGATCGAGTCACCGCAGGGGCGAACGGCGAGTAAGGCGAGAAGCGGATTTGCTTCTGCCTCAGCTACCGCTCGTCCCTCAGACAGCTGTGCCAGTGGCCCGTCCTGACATCGGCAGGAACTCTCGCCCCAGCTCCCCATTCCCGTGACATGAGCGTTACCATACACCACAGCAAGCGTTGACTGTCTTGACACTCTTCAGGGACCGACTCGCTCGTCAGAACATCGCGAGAGTGAAAGGCGAAAATGCCTTCACGTAGCAAGTAGCGGGTGTCGGGGTCAGGCGCGAGCTGGATCGGGGAGAGTCCGTGGCGGTTCTCTCGCTTCAGCGTCGCTGCTCCTTCACTCAAGAGCAACGACAGAATCTCCAGCCGCCTTTCGGGCTCCTCAATCTGCGTCGCCACGTGAAGTGCCGTGTTCCCTGACGCATCATCCACAGCGTTGACCAAGTGCCGTGCCTGCAGAATGGCATTGCGGACTTCCACGACGCTGTCACGCACCAAAACGCCGTGGAAATGCCGCACAGCGTCGCCTGACGTCGCGAGCACGAGCTCTTGCTGGTCGAGCTGCTTGAAGTGTGGCAAGGCTGCGTTGTCACCATACGTGTAGCTTGGGAGGCCTCCGAAGATTGATCCTGCGTCCGAGAAGCTGCCGTAGAAGAGCATGGGGAAGAAGACCGAGAGCTCTCGATAGGCGTCCCAAGCATCCAGTCGCAGTCGGTCCTCCAAGAACCCGTCGACGCGGTCCCATTTGGCCGCTTTCCACGCGTTGAAGACGCTGTTCAGAAGGTTTCGTCGCTGCTGGCGCGCGCAGATCATGCGAAGCGTGACGAAGAGCTTCCGTTTGCGCACGAAATGCGTCCAAGCCTCGAAAGCTCTGCACACCAGAAGCGAGTCGCGTTCATCGCGCCAGATATCGAGGGTCCGATGGAGGCGAGACCTCCACACTTGACTGTTTTCAAGCCGTGACAGATTCAACTCGCGTTTGAAGCACGTGTGCAGCTGCACGCGTTTCCAGCCGCGCCACGCACGACGCGATAGCCACTTCCACTGTCGTTGTCGGAGCTGCAGCTTCAGAGGACGCAGCTTGCGCTTGGCACAGACGTAGCGATGGAATCCAAGTAAGACGCCGCGGACGAGCTTCTTGTCTGCTGCGCTACCGGCGATGGCCTCCCGCCACTCAACGAGGACGTTGTGTCTAAGCGTTCTGACGTAGTGCTCGGACGCGACGGCCAAATAGTGGCGTTCACGCTTGACTCGTTGGGCAAACGCATGAAATCGCAAGAAGTACCGTCGTAGTCGCGCACCTGGAGCTTTGGCGGCAGCTTTGACGCAGCGAACTTGGCGCTCTTGGTAGTTGTGCAGCCAGATATCCCAGTGTGGATTGGACTGAGCAAAGCGCGGCAACGGGAGACCGAGACGCTTGCACCGATTGAACGTCGCCCATCGAGACCAGATCTCGAAGACTGCTAGAAGCGTCTCTGCTGGCCATCGCTGTCGCGTTCCGAACGCCATTCGGACGGCACGCTTGAGACAAAGCTGCGCGTTGAGCCCCACGCGCTTCTTGGCCTCGTGCACTCGTTTCCAGAGACGGAAGACGTGCTGGACGACTTTCTTGCGGACTTCCTCTCGAGCGGCTATATGCTGAACACGCAGTCGGTGGACGCGACTGCGGCCTCTGTCAGACGCGGACTCGACGTCACCGAACGCTGCACTCAGGAACGCGCCCAGGAACGCCGCCTTGCTCGTGGGTGCGATGTCCTTCTTCTTGGCAGCCTCGGTCGCTTTCGCTGCGAGACGCTTGGCTCGTTCGTCCTCCCAGTCGGACGTGAACACGAGGTTGAGCACCATACGCGGCAGCTCCGCCTGTGTGGCTGCCTGTCGGAAGAGATGCAGCTCCATCTCGCGTAGCTGCAAAGCTTCGACCACGTCGGTGCGCCACGCACTGAAGTATTTGCGCACGAGCGAACGTTGAGCTCGGAAGCCCACGCGGTAGGTCATGACCCAGATCTCAAACACCGCTCGTCGCTGGCGGGTGCGTCGTTGGCGCCACGGCAGATACTTGCGTCGTCGTAAGTGCATTCTCCAGGTCGCCTGTAGCTTTACCACCGCGTAGACCTGCCTTGCAGCCTTGCGATGTCGCATCAAATACATCTCGACCTCGGCATCATCTCGAGCGTCCTCCGCGTCGTCGTTGTCGACATGAGCTCGCGGCATTGGCCGCAGCGTCTGCAGAGAAGCCGACGTCCCCAACTTTCTGTCACCTTCTCTAGAATAATGTGAAGGCAGAACGGCAACACTTTTCGCTGCTTGCAAGTTGCTACGCGCTGGACCTAGCGGAGCCAAGTGCATAGCGAGTCGCCTTCGTCGTCTCGGACCTGCTCGAGTCTTTGCTCGTACGGAAATCGGTGGGTCTGCGAACTGCTCGAGATACTCGAGTTTCGTCGTGAACGCACTCAGCTGCCGCTGTAGCACAAGTTCCAGCGCCTCTCGATCCTCTTCGTCCTTCAAGGCAGCAGCTTCTTTGGACAGC
>JAIKVD010001106.1:0-12693 GCA_024679075.1 Phytophthora uliginosa | reverse complement strand
GCCGCTGGACCAGCTGCCCAAGCTCAAGAACGACCTGCTGCTGCGCGCGCTACGCGGCGACCGCACGGAGCGCGTGCCTGTGTGGTGCATGCGTCAGGCCGGACGGTGAGCTGCATTTTGAGCCGTCTACGGCGCTGAACGGACCAGGAACCTCAAAGTTGTGCATTGTTTTACGTATGGACAGCCACCTGCCGGAGTTCCGTGAGCTACGGGACATGGGCTACGACTTCTTTACGGTCAGTAGAATGTTAAGGTAGTGACGGCGTTAACTGGGGGCTGATGGTGGTGATGGTGATGATATGGCTAGATGTGCGGCGTGCCGGAGCTGGCGGTGGAAGTGAGTCTGCAGCCGCTGCGCCGCTACCACATGGACGCGGTGATCATCTTCTCGGACATTCTGGTGATCCCGCAGGCCATGGGTATGGAGGTCACGATGGTGCCCAAGGTGGGACCCGTGCTGCCGGACCCGATCCGCACGCCGGAGGACATTGACAAGCTCGACCTGAACCCCAACATCGAGGAGACTCTGGGCTACATGCTGGACGCGCTCAACTTGGCGCGTCAGAAGATCAACGGCGAGGTGCCACTCATTGGCTTCGTGGGTGCCCCGCTCACGCTCATGTGCTACATGATCGAGGGCAGCGGCAGTCGCACCAAGGCGCTGTTCAAGACGTTCCTGTACCAGCACCCGAAGGCGGCCCACAAGCTGCTGCAGGGCATCACCGACGTGTGCGTGAACTTCCTGCTGGCGCAGCAGCGTGCTGGCGCTCAGGCTCTGCAGGTCTTTGAGAGCGTCGGCGCCGAGGTGCTGACCCAGGACCACTTCTACGAGTTTGTGTTCCCCTACCTGGTTCAGATCGCGGACCGTGTCAAGGCTGAGATTCCTGACACGCCGATGGTGTGCTTCTGCAAGGGCACGCAGTACGCCTACGAGAAGCTTGTGGCTACCAAGTACGACTGCATCGGTCTGGACTGGCAGTCCGACCCTGTCGAGGTCCGCCAGCTTGCTCGCGGCCGCGTCTCGCTGCAGGGCAACATGGACTCGAGTGTCATCTACGCGTCTACGGACATTATCTACGACGAGGTCAAGAAGATGCTCAAGCGCTTCGGCACGCAGAAGTACGTGGCCAACCTCGGCCACGGCTGCTTCCCAGACATGGAGCCGGCGCATGTGGATGCCTTCATCAAGGCAGTGCAGCAGATCTCGCTCGAGATGAACTCGCGTTAGACGACGGCCCATGGCGTGCCCGTCAGGTTGGACTTATATTGAAATAGAAACCAGGGGTGCATCCAGGCATTCTTGAAAGGTATGAGCGTTTGTCTTTAAACTATGGTGCGCTTTTGAACAGTCAACTAGCTGCTGCAAGCATCGTCGGCGAGATATTGAGTGCATCTGCAAAAATCTAACGCGTACGACAGCTATGATAGTTAGCATAGTTGAAGTTGTCCAGGGTTTGATACATGTATCTACTACTATCCACGTACCGTGAACATCTTGCTGATATTGTCCATCCTTCGCCTTTGCTCCTTCTCCATCACCACATTTTTGGCACGTAGCTGCTCAAGCGCTGTCCTTTGGTTGCTCGCTTGCACCTCTGCGATCTCAACTTTCTTCACCAGTAATGCAATCTGCGATCCCACGCTATGTGCCTGCTCTTCTAGCCCAGAGCGTACCTGCACTTGCTGTTTTTGAACAGTACTGAGTGCTTGTTCCATGAGTTCCAGATCATCTGCTCGTTGTTGTGCCTGAGCCCGAGCTTCTGAAGCTTGTCGCTGAGCAGTCATGTCAAAATCCTGCAGCCGGTCTAGCATGTCGTCAACGTGCTTCTGCCAGTTTCCGCGCAAACTGTTCGCCTCTTCGCAAATCTCCGAGATGCGACTACCTGTGTCGCTTTTTATCTCGTGCAGCTTGTCCTTCACGTCCATGACATCGCGTTGCAATTGCTGCATCCACTCGATGTTGTGGCTGTGTGAGGCCTTGAGAATCTCATTGTCTTTCGCCCAGTCTCGCTCCTTGAGGCCCCATATCTCCATCGTCCGCTTTAGTTGCATCACCTCTGTATGAGTAGCCTTGTGCATTTCCCCTTGGCGCAACACCTCTGCATCCAAGTCACCAAGCTTTCGGGTCATTTCCTTGCGAAGTCCGTCTACCTCAGCCATCAACACGTCTGAAAGCGTATCAAAGGCACTTCGCAACGCGCGAATTTGTGAAGTCAGAAACTCGAATGTGGCTTGCGACTCCACCTCCAGGACTAACTGATCAGCCGCCTCACGCTGCAACTCCTTCACAGCACGCTGCAGCTGATGCATGTCCGACAATGGCTTCTTTGTCTTGGCGAGGCGCGAAGCCGTCGTTTGCTTCAGCGATATCGACATTCCCACGAGTAAAAGGTTCTCTGCTGTGTTTCAAAGTTACGAGGAGTTTTCAACTCGGCAGTTGGTAAACGGTCGAATCGAAGTGGAGACACCTGAATTGGATAACAACGAAGAGGCGGCAACATCAAGAATGCTGTCCGTGGAGCAAACAAGTGACTACCAGTGGTTTAGCGAAGCACGAAACAAAAAGGAGTAATATAAGAAACATACCGGAGCTGGCCTTATACAGTTTGCTGCCAGGGCCGTCGTCACGCTGTATATCGGATTTCATTTCATCCAGGAGCCTCGCGAGCTGAAAATGTACATACGACCGAACTGCTTTCCTGCGCTTGATGATAGCTTTTTGTGCCTCCTTTCCTGTTTCTGGTATTATAAGCTGAAATGCCTTATGTGTAACGCAGTCCATAGTCATCTTCTCCATCGAGCAGCGACATAGCCTCCTTGTCCTCTGCAGACAAGGTTGTAGCTTCTACCTCCGGATCCGGGTCCCACTGATAAAGTACCTTGCCGGCAAAGATGATCAGGAACGCAAATACGTCCACGAACACTGATGGCGGGATCCAGTTCCGCAGACCGTCATGGAGGTTGATGATACCAAAATTATCGGGGTCCACTTGATACCATGCCAGAACCACAAATGAAGTCAAAAAGCCCACAAGCGTGCACCCATACATGGTGGAAACGCTGGTGAGCCGGATGAGCTGGAGCAGCAGCATATTCACGACGACATTGCTTAAAACGTATAGAATGAGGAGAGGAAGCCCCAGCTGCAACAACACAAACGCACGTAAGAACATCGGGCTGCGTGACACGATCACAACTAACACTTACGTAGCAGTGGTCTGTAGACACCTCGCTTTCTCCTTGAATCAGGCACATCAAACCGCTCGTTTTTTGGTCGAGATGAAGAAACTAAACAGCATTAAATAACAACGTTCAATGCGCTGACGAAATGATGAGCTGTAGGAACGCTAAGAGAGAGAAGCTTCGTACCTCGGCGTCAAAGATGAGAGGTGCTGCTAGTAGTCCAGCTATAAACTGATTGACTGAAACCCACGCATTGAGATACGACATGTCCACTGGCTGGTCACGAATAACGCGTTCCTTGTAAAGCATTGACACCGAGCCCGGAATTGCTGCCAGAAGATAGAAAACACTGAGCAATTGCAGCACAACGTTAGCATTGAAGGTGGAACACACACTGCACGGTACTTCAAGTAGCTCTTACCTGTTCCAACCAATCTCTCTGTCATCGAATTCTTTGCTGTGGATGCTGAATAGGAAGTAACAAACAATCGTCAGCAAAACAAAAACGAAAAATGGTTTACTGCTATCATGTAGACGTACTCTTCAATGCAAGGTATCAATGACAAGATGAGACCTCCCATGATGATTAGCATGCCGATGACTTGGGGGCGTGTGTATCTATCATAAAAATACAGGTTACGACCATTATCACCAATTTCACCCACACATAAACAATGGTGGTCGTACCTGACACCAAAGAACAGCGCTGACATGCAAGCTGATATGGGGATAGAAGCTTGCATGAACAAAAGCGTCTGCGTTGGGTCTGTTCGACCCCCTGCAATGAATAGCATCAATCCCTGCCATTCACACCGTCACAAGCACGATCTGTTAATTCTGAGAAAGTTTCCGAGTCTAGTCCCAGCAGGCTTCGAAATCTCACGTGAAGGAGGTCAAGTAGCCCCATGACAAAAAAGTGAAACTTGGGGAACTCCATCCCATCGTCTTCCACGAGATCCTGTAGCAGCATACCCACATTTCAGCGATCCACCATCTATCCAGCTTTTTTTTTCACAGGTGCAATGAACTCCACCGAACATACATCATGCGTCGCCTTGTAGCTGACGATGCAAAACATCGGCGGAATGTACAGGAACGTCATGAGCTGGCACAAAAAGTATCTGCACAGCAGAAAGCGAAGCCCATAACCCAATTGTGTGAGCCCATTAATTACGTCATCCAGCTTGGGAGCGAACTTCAACCCTGCACACCTGTACGACTCCATCCGGTCCACCATGACCTTGAACAGGAATCTCTCCGACGACATAGCTACCAGCAGCAGCAGGATCGCCCCGAAGGACAATAATGACTAGCAATAATCCAATGACAATTATAGTAATTAGTAGATAAAAAATATTAGACGCGCACAGGTCGATGCACACCTTGGCCGTGGACAGGAAGTCGTACTTCTTGTTCAGCTGGATGAGCTTGAAGGCCGAGCGCGCGCGGTAGCCCTGCTGCCGCGCCAGGTTGTAGTACTTGTCCTTGTCATGCTTTTTGCGCTTCACCATGGCTGGCGGACGGGAGGGGTGCGGGGCAGGCCTCCAATTCGCGAATGAGCAGAAAGCGAAGCCCATAACCCAATTGTGTGAGCCCATTAATTACGTCATCCAGCTTGGCAGCGAACTTCAACCCTGCACACCTGTACGACTCCATCCGGTCCACCATGACCTTGAACAGGAATCTCTCCGACGCCATAGCTACCAGCAGCAGCAGGATCGCCCCGAAGGACAATAATGACTAGCAATAATCCAATGACAATTATAGTAATTAGTAGGTAAAAAATATTAGACACGGAGTGCCAGCGAGGAGCTCTTTTCGCTCTTTTGGATCGGATTCTCGCCGGAGTTTGGGAGTTTTCGGACGCACCTTTCGCGAGCAGATGTGGTACGACTTGCCGGTCCTGGCGTCGATGCCCAAGTGGATGAAGGGCGGCGTGCTGAACGTCATGGCGCTGCTTGACGCGGGGCGGAGACGCTCGCTCTCCCTTCGCTCCGCTTTGGCTCCGGCCTGGTCTGATTCTATAAGAACCTCATATTTGACCAATCAGGTCTGTCGCATGTTTCTGAATATTTCTAAACACTAATGTTGATTTCTAGTTCTTACACCTCTCAAAATGAATTTCGAAGACACTTCGAAGTCTTTTCAAAGTGGACCACAGGGTGTTCAAGTCTTGACAAAGTGGACCCAAGAAGAAGACAACATGTTGGTCTTTGCGTGCCGTGGTGAAATTATGTAAAATACGAACATACCTGTATCAGCAACGAAGGTAATGTATTTTTGCATCGATCGCTCCGTAACGGACGCAGACTGAAGCGACGCAGCGGCCACTCGGTTAGTGACTTCTTAGCACTCTACCATGAGCGACATAGTGCGTCCGAGCGACTTGGAGCTGTCGGTGGTCAATGGCAAGACGCCGCAGCTTTCCAAGGAAGACTCCGGGGGACCTGAAGAGGCACGTCAAGCTGTCCCGGCAGAACTGGAGCCTGTCCGCGATGCTACCGTGACACTGCCGGAGACGAAAGAGAACAAGTGGAAGCTCGCGTTCCGACAGCTCATGTTCATGAAGCGCATGAACATGCAGTTCAACGACCGAACAAAGAACGAGATCGAGCTGCGACAGCAGAACATCTCGGTAAGTTGGTATTTGGTCTGTCTGTGGATCGTTGCAAATATTTGGTAAACACTAAAATGCTATTGCAGCCGACCTCGCTGATCTGCAGTGTACCCTACTTTAATTCGTTCTCGGCTGAGGAGATCAAAACCCTAGTTACGACTAGCTGCCGTGTGAGCTTACGCCCGGGTGAAATGATATCGCTGAGTCTCGTGAACCCTTCGGTGCAACAAGAGGGAGACTTTTGCATCGTTATTAGTGGGCGTTTGGCATTGGCAAAAACCTCTGTCCCAAGTGCAACGGCACTACAGCAAGCTGAACTCTATCCGCAGCTGAGACTCGGCATTGGTGATTACTTCTCGATTCAAGCTGCTTCTGACATGAAAGTGATTGCGATGGAGCTTGCAGAGTATCTGACCATACCCATGAAGGTGCGTCGTGGATGTCAACACCAATGGTATCGATATCGTTTGATAACTTGTTGCATTGTACTTCGCGTTTATTAGTCAATACTGGAGATAAACGCAGCCAGCTGCGCACTTATCGACGCCGAGAAGAACGACCTGGTGCCAGAGTCAAGCGAGGTAACTCCTCCCATTACCCTTAAATCCACCCCACAACTAATCAGATTTTTTATTTGCGTGGCAATGACAGATGGAGAGTTTCAAGAAGTGGGCGCTCCAATTCAGTCTTGTCCGACAACGGAGTGAATTTCCTACTGCCGAGCCAGGAGGGTTTGCCAACTGCTCGGTGAAAACGTTTTGCAAAGACCACTTTCCAAGCATCACACCGGAGAATGAGTTGGATCACACGCTTGAGTACATGAAAAATGCCCTGACTTCCATTTTCTCGGCTCGCAAAGTGAGGATATATGCACTCGATGAAACAGACAGACAACTTGTCATCAAGGTGCGTCTCTCGTTATAATTGATGCTGATATCGACAGCTAGGACTAACACATACCCGTTGTTGAAACAGTTTTCTGATGAAAAGCTTTCAAAGCGAAGTGTGGATATTGCCTCAAGTACAGGACAGCGTGTGCTCGACAGTGGTGGTCCTATTTGCGTCGCGAACGCGTTGGAGTTAGTACGCGAAGAGGTAGGCGAGAACGACGTGGCACGAGAATTGTATAGAGCTGGGACTATCATACTTGCAGCTCCGTTTTTCGAGTTCGATTCGATACACGCTAATGGGGGTTCCATGGAGACAACCAAAATCGTCGGGATCTTGGAGGTCGTGATTGATTCCAGCGATCACGAATCGGTATCTGCTACTAGCAACGATGACTGTATTCTGAAGTTCGTCACGGAGGAGATTGGCCGATACCTCTTCTTTCATTACGAACGATTTTTCCACGTATCGGCACATTCTCAGTCCCCACCACTCCCCTTCTCCGCGGCTACAGCGGGTAGCGACATTGAGAATACAGAAATGTTTCCTTCTCCACCGGAAGGTCCAGTTTCGCAGGATCACCGCCAGCTCGTCTTGAACATTGGTAAGGTGAATCTGAATGTCTCGGAGCCTGCTACTCTCGCAAAAATCAGCATCCAGCACGGGTCTACCGTTCTTTATGAGACGAGTACACTGCTGCATTATGAATCACACTCTGACTCAAGCGGAGACAAGACTCATTTGTCTTCAGCTGCGCGCGAGATCACTTGTGACCCAAGCGGTGGCATTGAAATGGGATTGCGACTCATCGATATTCCTCATGGTTCACACTTGAGGTTTTCCATTACGACCAAGACAGGGGAAGTGGTTGCGTGGAGTGGGCTCCATCTATTCGATTTCGGACACACGTTGCGAACAGGAACTACGCTCATGGACATCTTAATGCTTCCCGCTGAATCGATTATCACTCCTCTCGATATTGAGAACTGCCTACTACATGAGCGTCTCAACCACCAAAAAGTTGGCAGCATGGAGATCATGTTGGAGATTTCAGGGTCGTGTCCTCAATCGTTCGCGTTCTCCAGTTTGTCTAAGAAAAAGATCATTACTTTTCGGGCATCGATCTTTTTCCAGGGAGAAAACTGGGAACAAAAACATGGAGAGCACGAGGTTCTCACCATAGAAACGATTCCTGTAGATAAGCAAAAGCTGTTACAGCGACTGAGGCGCGACCCTCTCGTCGAGTTATCCCCGGATGACCAGAATTTCATTTGGACGTCGCGTTTGATTCTGAAGGACGACTCTGCACTGCTACCAGCATTTCTACTGTCAGTTGATTGGGGAAATCGAGAGCAAGTTTTAGAAGTCTACCGCCTCCTGTTGCAGTGGAAGCAGCCTACATACCTCCAAGCCCTCCAGTTGTTAAGTCCGCTCTACTCAGACCCAAAAGTTCGCGCTTATGCTGTGCGATGTATGCATGCGTTGCCCGATTATCGGTTGCAGTTGTATCTACTCCAGCTTGTCCAAGCGCTGAAGAACGAGCGTTATCACGACTCAGCGTTGGCTCGGTTCCTATTGATGCGGGCTCTGATGAATCCATCGCAAATCGGATATTTGCTGTATTGGTTCTTGAAGGCTGAGGCTCACAACCATCAAACGGCTGAGCGCTTCAATCTGATCACCTCGCAGTATCTACAGCTCTGCGGAAGCTACAAGTTGGAGATTCGGCAATCCGTGTACGTCATGAAAAAGCTCGAGGAGGTTGCAGCCCTAGTAAAAAGCGAGTCTTCTTCAACAGCACGCAAAAGTAAGCTTCATGAGGCTCTCCGTGCGGTTGTCCTCCCTGACACATTTCAACTTCCTCTACAACCACGATCTTACTGCAACAGCATTATCGTGGATAGCTGCCGCGTGATGGAATCGAAAAAGCGCCCACTGTTCTTGCAGTTTGAAAGCGCAAAAGCGCAGCATGGACGACCTTACGTGATTTTCAAGTCGGGTGATGATCTTCGCCAGGACCAGCTCGTTCTTCAGATTTTGCGCGTGATGGATGACTTGTGGAGGGAGGCAGGACTTGATCTATGCCTCCTACCTTACGCTTGCATTTCCACTGGCGACGAAATCGGCATGATCGAAGTGGTTGGCGACTCCGAGACACTAGCGAGCATCATATATGCCCGGCATGCAAAGTCACGCACGAAACTTGGTCGGAAGCTGAACGCGGCGAAAGACGCTCTTGTGAAGGATGGCGTCATCTCGGATTGGCTGTTTAAACAACCGAGTTCCCCGACGGGAAAAACCCAAGCGAACTCCACAGATATCGCGCTTGACTCGGTAACACCCAGCGGATCTGCGCCTAACAGTCCAACCCAGGAGGAAGAGCGAGCCCGACCCGTCTCGTCCTGTTTCCCGATGTCTCCTAGGAGGCGTAAGAAAACCGCATCCACACGAGACATTGAAACGACGCAGAACTTTGTGCGTTCCTGCGCTGGGTACTGCGTGGCTACGTACGTTCTGGGCATCGGAGACCGCCACAATGACAACATAATGCTGCAGCGCTCGGGCAAGTTCTTCCACATCGACTTCGGACACTTCCTGGGCAACTTCAAGTCCAAACTAGGCGTGAAGCGTGAGCGTGCCCCGTTCGTCTTCACATCTTCGATGCTGGATGCAATGGGCGGCAAGAAGAGTGAAAACTACAAGCAGTTCCAGCAACTCGCGTGTGATGCCTTCCAAGTGCTCCGAACCAACTCGAACTTGCTCATCACGTTGCTTGTACTTGCTCTCACGTGCGGCATCCCAGAGCTCCACAGCGCGAGCTGCATCAAGTGGGTGCACAAGACTCTGATGCTCAATCTGCCCGACGACGAGGCCTGCGAAGCCTTCAAGAAGCTCATCCACGTCGCATTGCACACCACCACCACCAAGCTCAACGACGCAGTGCACCTCATGGCGCACTAAACCCTCAAGTGACCGACTATCCACCTTGAGTGAACAAGGCTTCGGACAAAATCTCATCAAGGATGCTTGTCAATGCTTCAATTACATCTACCCTAACGGACACAATAATATATCTTACCACCATTCCCGTCTACCCAAATTAGCTAAGCTTGAGCGTACCGTGAACGACACTTTTTGAAATAAAAGTGCGTCAGCAATTTGCATCCAACAAAAAGTGCTTGCCATCAATCCTCAGCCGCAGAGACCAGAACCCATTCTGGCCAAGAGCTACGCGAAGCACTGTACCATGCAGGACGAGGTGGCGCAGCGCACGGTGCTGCGCTCCCGCCGCAACTCGGACCTGGACGACGACCCGGAGGTCTACGGCACGGAGCCCGGCAGCAACTACGAGAACCGCAAGTGGAGCATGGAGGAGACCGTGGAGGTGGACGACGACAACGAGCACCAGTGGATCAGCAGCCCGCACACGCTGACCGCCGGCTTCCTGCTCATGCTCTGGATCGTGTACGCGGCCTTCCACGAGCCCGTGCAGCAGCTGGAGGATCCGGCGGAGCAGTACGTGGCCGACGTGAAGCGCGGCGTCAAGTACGCCTGCGCCTTCTTCCTCACGTACTGCAGTCTACAGCTGCCCGACGGCCACTTTGTGCGTCCGCACCCGATCGTGTGGCGGCTGCTCACGGGGCTTTTCATCCTGTACGAGATGCTGCTGATCCTGCTGTTGTTCCTGCGGACGAGCGACGCCCGCCAGTTCATGAAGGTCTTCGACTCGAGCTTGGGCGAGGAGCTGCCGGAGACGTCGTACGCCACGGACTGCCGTGTCTTCACGCCCGAGAATCCGGACTCGCCCATCGCCAATATCAAGGCGACGTTCTTCGACCGGTTCGTGATCATGCACTTTTTCGGCTGGATTGTGGGCTCCATCATGGTGCGCAGCAAGATGATCTCGTGGATCTTGAGCGTCATGTTCGAGTTGTACGAGATCACGTTCAGCCACTGGCTCGCCAACTTTAACGAGTGCTGGTGGGATCACTTGTTCTTCGACATCTTCACGTGCAACGCGGCGGGTATTTATCTGGGGATGAAGATCTGCCGGTACTTTGAGATGCGTCACTTTAACTGGGTGGGCATCCGGAAGATCCCCAACTTGAGTGGCAAGGCCAAGCGGGCGTTGGCGCAGTTCACGCCTGCCTACTGGATGGCGTACGACTGGAAGATTTTCCGATCGGCGGAGCGATTCTGGCGCGTCATGTCAATGGTCACGATCCTGTCGGTCATGATGCTCAACTCGTTCTTCCTCAAGACAGTGCTGTGGGTGCCGGCGAGCAGCAACGTCAACGTCTACCGCCTTGCGGTCTGGTACTCGGCTGGCAGCTACGCGGTGGCGGAATACTACATTTTCTGCTCGTTCACGATGAGCTACCACGGTGGCAAGAAGATGCCTGTAAGGAAGCTGGGTCCGCGCGCATGGCTGGGCATCGCCGTCGTCGTCACTGAGGTGCTGGTGATCATCAAGCACGGCCAAGGCATGTTCACGGAGCCCTTCCCGCTTTACGTTAAGCTCATCTGGGCAGCGATTTTCGCCGTGCTTGTGCTCGGCTCTACAATCTACTTCAAGTTCTTCAACAAGCCGCTGGAGGAGGACAAGAAGACGCAGTAGAGAGGGTTCGAGAGGCGACAGGTGTTAGGTAGGTAGGTATAAGGTGAGCTGCTCGTGGGCAGTGTAGCTAGCACCATGGTGTTAGGAGAACAGCAGATAGAGGCACCATTTCGCGAAACTAATAGAGCGTCATGGCAATGCCGCATTGGCATTTTACCACATATCCGCAGAAGAAGGCATGGAACCCACTACTCTGTCGCTGACAGAGCACGGGTTGGTGTCTAGGGAAGCAACATGCGGTCCATTATATAACAACTGATTACATGCTAGCGAACGCTCGTCGGGGAGGACTGCTACCAACACGAGAGATGGCTGCAAGCGCGAGGGCACGCCCAGACCGATCTCAAGCCGAGACGCGGGGGCACCCAGGCAGCTCATCGGCCTTGTCATCGCTCTCCGTTTCTATCAACTTAGTGGTGGAACAGACGGAGGTTAGAGAAGGCCATGGTGATGCCGAACTCCTCGCAGGCGGCCTTCACGTCAGAGTCGCGGGTGCTGCCACCGGGCTGGGTAATGAAACGCACGCCCAGCTTGGTGGCGTGGTCGATCGAGTCACGGAACGGGAAGAAAGCATCGGACGCAAGGCTCACGTCGGTCAGGTTCTTGAGGAACGCCTCCTTCTCGGCAGCCGTGAGCGGCTCCGGGACGGTCTCGAAGAGAGCGTTGAACGTCTCAAATTCAGCGGGCGCCATGTCGCCCTCAATGTAGCGCACGCGAGCGTTCACGCGTTCCTGACGCTTGACGCCGCTCTTGAAAGCAAGGCCCTGCACCTTGGGGTGCTGGCGCAGGTGCCAGATAGCGACCTTGCGGCCGGCAAGCTTCACGCAGTCCACACGCGACTGCTGGCCGGCACCCACACCGATCATCTGGCCGTCCTTGGCGTAGCCCACCGAGTTAGACTGCGTGTACTTGAGCGTGATGGCAGCAAGGGCCAGGTCACGCTTCTTGGCGTCCGTCAGAGGACCAGCGCCAGACGTCTGCATGTCCGCCAGGTGCTTCTCAGCCGAGAAGATGACGTCGTTGCGCTTCTGGGAGAAGGTGATGCCAGCAACCTCGCGGTACTCCATGTCCGGCAGCACGAAGTTCGGGTCGGCCTCCAGCACAATGAACTTGCCGCCCTTCTTGGCCTTGAGGATCTCGAAGGCCGCCGGCTCATAGCCGGGAGCGATAATACCGTCGCTCACCTCACGCTTGAGGATCTTGGCGGTGGCCTCGTCGACGACGTCGCTGACAGCCACGAAGTCACCAAACGACGACAGAGGGTCAGCGTTACGGGCGCGCAGGTAGGCGAGCGACAGCGGGGTCAGCGACACGTTGCCGACCTCGTAGGCGGCGTGGAGGCCATCCTCGAGGTCCACAGCCACGGCGGCACCGGCAGGGCTCACGT
>JAIKVD010001105.1:0-12713 GCA_024679075.1 Phytophthora uliginosa | reverse complement strand
ACCAGCATCACCAGGTCCGGCAGCGTCGTGGTGTCTGCGGAGGGGGTAGGACGCACGCACGGCTTCGCCTCGAGGCGCGTGGACGCAGCACGGCGCTTGGCGTTCCGGCCCATGAGTTTATTATAATGCGGCATAGATGTATGGGAGTGATGGTCAAGTTCAACTGTCGACCACAGAAAAACGGCGCTGAAGAAACCGGTACAGTGAAGTGCCTCAATAGCGAACGCCTGATATGCATGAAAAGGAACAGGTATATTTAGCATTAAACGTTTGTCTCGTCGAATGAAAGCTACCTGCGTACTGACTTAATGCAAAATGAAGTTCATGTCCGTCTTCGCGACCAAAGTCGAGTGCAGCCAACAGTTCTCGATGGTTTTGGCTGGGAGCTGACGCCATGCTTCTGCGCACCACTCAATGGCCTTGAGTGCGCCAACCTTGTAGGGATTTTCCACGCCTTCATCAACGGCATCCACGGCGAACTCCATCTTCTTGCGTAGAACCTCGCGCTTGATGCAGTATATAATTCCCTGATCAAGAGGTTGCAGTTTAGAAGTAGTGTTTGCGGGCAGCTTCGCCACGCAAACGTTGGTCAGCGTGACGCCATCGTCACAGTGTGACGAGGCGTTATCCACCAGGATGAGAATGTGACGTTGTTGTGCTCTCATCGATGCGTCAACATCACGAAGTCAGCCCTGGAACGTGTCGGTTGTCATCCAGGCTTTGTTTGTGGACGTGTAGAGAGTGTCCGCCGGTTTCTTGGCGATCCACCGAGGCCTGAAAGATTTCCCGATGAAGAGAAGGGGCATCTTGTCGGTGCCAGTGACATTGGTGCATACCGCCAGCGTAAGTCGGGATTTGTCTTGCTTCAGCGACGGTGCCTCGTTAATGCAGAGCGAGCCTCTCGGGACGTTGTTGTAGAAGAAGCTTGTCTCATCCATATTGTATACATCAGCATACGAATACGATCGGATGAGACTGCGCTCCAATACACCTCTTGCTGCTTCGAATCCAGCAGCACGTACATTGCGGGGACGTACACGTCCACCCCCGGGTCCTTGACCATCACGATGAGGCATTGCGTGAACGGGCGAGGCACCATCTTGAACGTGCCGTCGATGAAGAGGGCGGAGCTCGAGTAACGGAGTAGGCGAACTAGGTCTGGATGTCCAAACCCCAGATATCTGTGTTGTCCACACCCATTAGTGTGGTCAACATTGAGCTGGAGGAAAGGGCGACGGTCGTCCTCCGCGACGTTCCTGGTCGGGACGCTCTCGATGGCGCGGAACGCGTCACTCCCTGTCGCTTGCGTCCTCGTGTACTTGACGATGGAGATGCTGGGCAGCCTCGGGATCGTGTTCAGCGTCGCGGTTGGGTAGGCTTCGCGAAATGAAGCCATGTTGTTATAAAAATTGAAATAAAAAATGCTATTAAAATATTAGTAATAAAAATTTCAGTAAACGCGCTCCCAAATCAAGCTAGGTGGCAGGGAAAGGTTGGCAAGACTAGCCTCTTGGAGAGCGGTCCGCATTTCAGCTCGCACATCGGTGATGGCGGAGGCTTGGGCAGCTTCGACATCCTCGTTGCAAGTGTGGTCGTTGCGTGCCATGACCGCATTGTCACGGACGATAAGGCGAGTCCTACAGCCAGCTCGATAACGGGAGCAGATCTAGTTCGTAGTGCCGGTCTCTTCGCCGATGCGCCGGCGGTATGGTCACTCCTCTTGCCCAAGCAAGTTTATACAATTGATGGCAGTACAATTGACCGACGGTGGGCCGTCATGACTTGCTGCAGATTATAAACTGTTAGGCGTTCGCTATTGAGGCACTTCACTGTACAGGCATCCTAATTTGAGGGAGTGGTACAACTGAGACAACGGCAAACAAAATTATAGTAATCAACCAAAGTACGAATCGCGATTTAGGCATACTACTCGAAAGACGTGTGTGTTACGCTCATTTTGAGCTATTGGTTGCGAAGAAATGTTGAGTTCTCGAGAAGTTGTGTTCATCTGAAAAAAATATCTCCATTTTCATGGGATCAAAATTTCGAGATGTTTTCGAGCGCTGTGGCTGCAATATTTTCTCGATTTTAACGAGTTGAATATTGTCGAAAACCTCGCGTGTAAGGCAATCGAATTAGAGTGTTTTACGCTTTCTACGAGTAAGTTTCCGTTTGGAATTTTTGATATCCGATTATGTCCGAAATTTGATTGGTCAACTTCAAACGCGATTATCTCGATAACTCTAAATGGTGGAGTACTAACATTCTGTTTGCCGTTGTCTCAAATAAACACTGCTTTCAATCAATCATGCAGTCATGGGGGTTAACAATGTGCGGTTCATTCGGTTAGGGACCAGAGCAAAGAAGGAACCTTGCTCGAAGAGCAAGGTGCCGAATGGCAACCCCCACACAGGGATGGTGGGAGGGTAAAATCAATTCTAGCCTGCCGGTCAAGCAGACGGCTTGCCTCTGGTGCTGGACTTGAACGGCGACGTTGGTCGCAGGCCGTGGTGCGAGGCCGAAATCCAAATGATCCGGAGCAACTTGTGGACCGCGTGGCGATTGGTGACTGGGTAAATCATGGCGTCCATTTTCTGCTGCTGCTGCAACTCGCTTTCTGGTCTGCTGCAACTTGCACTTGGCGACTTCCTTTGCTTGAAAACACACTTTCCCCAGCTTCGTCCACTCCGCTTAACCGCTACGCTCACCAGCTTGGCTACCTAATGCATAGGAAATAAAACCAGAGTTACAAAATTCGCACAGGTTTACATAGATACAAATCTACTGGCTTGCTTGGTGCTCGAGAGCTATCTAATGATACGGCACACCTGCAGTGTGACACTTCCGCCCGTAGACCTCATCGAAATCAGTACATCCATAGGTTCGCTGTGCAAATCCTGAGCACGGCCTGCACTTCCTGTGCGAGGTACATGGAGAGATACAGGGTCAAATTAGGCGGGGGTGCCTGTACATGAATGTAGCGGGGCTACCCATTCGGTTCACCTCCACCTTAGTGCAACATGCACTAATGGATACATTCGGGTAGACCACATCACACTGTGGTCACCATTCATATTAGGAAGCAATACTATTGGTAGAAAGCAGCATCTTTCTACCAATAAGAATCATGCATTAGGCCAGAGTTTCTGCCAACCACTCGTTGGCAGAACCTCTCTTTATAGATATCAGTTTTAGGAGGAGACCACAGTTAACATTCAATTCAGTTCTCAATTTTACAGCAAGCTACTAATTAGTACCTTTATTTAGGTTTAACTATACTTGTGGACACACGTATACTTAATCTAAGTTAAATACTCCTACGCTTCCTCATACACGTGCGCACACGTGTAAGCTAAAGTATTGGGCTTAAGTAAGCCCATTACAATGAAGCGGTTGGCGGGATACCGCAGAAAAAATCATCGGTATCGGGGATTATTTATTTTTGTATTGAGGAGGCTTCCATATCCGGTGTTCAGCTTCCGCAGTATTCAACTAGGGAACTTTCACCAAAGAAATAGTCTGGCTGCAAAATATGTTTCTATCCCATCGCAACATCTCGAGTACTACCCCAACGTTCCTGGTGCAATCGATATTAGAGCCTTAAAGCTGAGGAACCAAAACGAGTTTCGGAACGAGAATACAAGTCGTTTTGAATATTCGTTCCCAATTGCCAGAGTCGATAAAGCAGAAATCGTCAGAACGAAACAGATCAAATCTGCACTTCAGAGGCCGATGGCTGAGAGCGGCGACGAGATCAGCTCCGTCGGCTCCTTGAGCGACATCAACGTGCTTAGCGACGACGCCAGCTCGTCGCTTCAGCTCGGGCAGGACGCGGTCGTAATGCAGGAGGTAGACAGCCCAGGACCGCGCGCACCATCAGACGACGAAGAAGAGAGGAGCTGCTGCGAGGAAGTGGCTGCCACAGAGCCCCGCTCGCGTTTCAATGCAGCAGCTGACAAGTCTCTCCTTGCTGAAGTCCTCGCCACACCTCCGTTCGCTGCAGATCGCAAAGCGGTAACGGGTGTGTGGAGAGGAATTGCAAGTCGATTAAATAGTTCGCTGGGCACGAACTTCAGCTTTCCCTCGTGTCGTGACCGCGCTGTCCTCCTACTTCGCAAGTATGCAGTTCGCAAGCGGCGAAACGAGCCGCTAGCGTACCAGCGAAGTGCATACGGACGATGGCGACGTGCTCGAGCAGCTGATGCGGCTTAAAGACGATGCTACCACTCGGGTGCAGACGCAGAAGGCCGCTACAGCTTCGAAAACACAGGAGTTAGAGATCGCAGGCCAGCGGCTAATGCAAGCAGCTGAGAAAAGGTATGCTTCATATTCGACACCTATATGGGTGACCTCTAATGCAATACTGTGTGCCTTTTGCTGAATGTTGCATGAATTAACAGAGTCGCTGAGAGAATTGCCATCACTGAAGGTGACAAGACAAGCAAACCAAAGCGTCGCCGTCTCTCCGCCTTGCTTGATAAAGAGCAAGAGGAGGCGGCTGAGCGCAGAAACCTCGAGGCGCAGAAGGTTGAACTTCATCGCGAAGAGCTTCAAGTTCGCCGCGCCGAGCTGGAGCAGCAACGGCGCCAGCATGGAATGCTCCTAGAGCAGATGCAGCACCAAGCTGCGCAAACCGAGGCACTTATGAACTTTTAGCAACTGCTATTAGTAAGAACGCTGAATGAGCTCCAGGTGTATTGGCGATTTAGCTACAGAAATATTCCTTCAAAGAAGGAGGATCTACTCCAAAGTATTTGCTGTTGTTGTTTCCATGGCGGTGAATTGTTATGCAGTTTGTCAGAATCACCGCAGTCTTGTATAGCGTCACCGCCGGAACGCCACCTAGGTACATCTTTCGTTTAATGTCGACGCCAGCCCAGTAGTTGACCAGCTGACCATAAGACCATTCCACGGAGGTCCTCACCTCTGACATCGAGGCATTAATTGCAGCTTGGGCAGGTGTGAGCCGGGAACCTTTGAATGGCGACACAAATATATCGGTGCGGCCGTAAGCTTGATCGCCATAGATGAAAAAGCCACGAAATCGCTCGTCGGAGCGAATGCGCTCTTCTAGACCGGAACTGCGAAGTAATACTGTATCGTGGCGACGCCCTTCAACTGGACCATACATGTGGAAAATCATACCGTCTGGAGTGACGACAGTCTGGAATTTAAGGCTGTGCTTCCGTTTGTGACCGCTGTAGACACTCTGCTGCGCTCGAGCTCCTCTAGGACGGCAAATACCGCGTACCGTTCCGTCCACGAAGCCCCAAACTCGGTCCAGCTCGGCTCCTTGATCAAACATTGCTTGGCTAAACGCGTGTAGTCTCGCGCTAACTACATCTAGGTTGCCCTGAAGCATTCTGTTACATCTAGGCTGAATAAAATCTATCACAAAGTAAAAAATGCTACTCAGCGCACTCGGCCAGCGACCGTAGATACTTGATAACTGTAGCCATCTATTTGGATATGAGAGGCGGTGTAACACGATGAAGAGACATTCGAGGCCACTGCAGCAGGCACGGGAGTGGGAACCGGTGCGAATGACGTCCGGCAGTCCAAACGAAGCTTGTAGGCGGCGTAGCTGGCGGTGAGTAAATCGGTAGTAGAATAGACACATGTCATCTGTGATCCCGTCGACATCAATCGGACACAGGGGAGGGAGAAGTGGGGTCTACACTCATAGAGCATTGCTAAGCCATAGCGCTGTTGTCTTGCAGCAGCTTCCCAGTCGCCGTGGAGCTGTTTCAAACTTGATGCCGTCAGCAATTATCTTGCTCTGCGGCGGTAAGTGATGATGTCTTCGTCGCTGTCGGAGTCCATCGAGGCGGCGAGGCTGCAAATTCTACACTGACTACCTGTCTGATTCCGTTTCGTTCTGAAAAGCAGAGACGCAACTTGTCGACACGACGAAAACGAACTTGTGTGAAATAATCAGATTTTCTCAGATTTCCATAAGATTTTCGTTTCGTTGTGAAATTCTTAAGCGCTCTATTGCTGCCCAAGCCGAGGCCGACAAAGATAAAGATGCTACAGCTACGGGCGCTCTAAACCGCAGACCAGGGTGTCCAAAGAAAAACAAAATTACACTGAAAGCGGACCAGCCTTCCATTTACAGTTCTTCAGTCCATCAAAGGAATAGAGCTATGCATCAAGCACTATAATACCTAATACATCTTTCACGATACTTTCGAATTACCGGTATGTTTTGAGAGCACCGGGGGACCCCGGGGTCCCGCCATACGCTTCACATGTACACTGTATACAGCATGATCGACCTTTGTCGTATTACTGAGGTGAAAACAGCGTTGACAGGCCTCTTACAACAAGGTAGAATGCCTAAATGCTATTCGTTTGGGCTCGGGGTCGAACGTCAAATCGGCAGCTCAAACAGCACACTATGGAATTCCGGCTGAAAGGCAAATTAGGCAGATGTATTAATTTTGTTTTTAGTATGCAGTGGTTTAAGTACGAAATAGTAAAGCCTGATCGACACCTTTTTTCACTATTGCGAAATAACTGAGCTTGCGATTTCGTCGGCGGGAGGAATTACGCAAAAGAACTGCCTCGTTTGAAGCTGCCCCTCTAGTGTATACCTGGTAGTTGCTCAATGAGCCACGGTGTGAGCTTTTTACGGTACTGAAATCGCATTCAATAGTGTGAGTACCGGGAGGGATCAGAGCCAAGCCGAGCACGAATGATGTCAAGGTGATGAACTCTTTGTTAATGTCTAAGGTCCTCCAAGCATCAACTACTTCAGACCTTTCGGATCTCTCCACGGCCGCTTTGAACGAGTTGTCGCTCTCGAATTCCTGCTTGAACTGCACATACTGCCTCAAAATCTTACAACACGCAGCTGTGCCAAAGTACTCCTTCAGCTTGCTGTCGTGTGCCAGGAAAGCTCTCTAGAGCTTGACTTATTGCTATTGATGACGGCTTTGGGCATGTAGGTACCACCACCACAGCTATTATTGCAACAAGCACTTGAAGCTCTTGTCCGGCGTTGCGCTGATCTTCGTATGATCTTGAGCTAGCTCCAGTATCGACCGATCCTTTTTTACTGGGATAGCAGTGGCCGTGAGGTCAGCTGCTGTACAGCCCAAATCAGATTAATTTGTTGAAGCCGGTAAACTGAAGCCGGTAGCTGAAGCCGGTAGCTGAAGCCCGGGTGTTTCTTTCTTACACTTCTCGATGGATAGATATATGGCTTTCTCTCTCGGTTGATTGATGGATAGCTGTTGATCTTAGTCCTCAAGATGTAAGCTGCTCAATTATCCGCCCAAGTCTAGGCAGCACTTACGAGTGTTTCGACTGGAGTACAAGGCGCCATTGATGCTGAGTTACGTCGATGGCTAGCGTTTCAAGATGGACATGGTGGAGGTGGCGAAACCGGTGGCGACGAAAATGCTCCCGGGCCACTCAAAGCTGGAGTGGGGGACGTTAGGCGCCATGGTGGGCTCGCTGTGCTTCGGCCACTTCAGCGACCACCTCGGCCGTAAAGACTCTGATACTGAACTGCATCTTCATGTTCGTGGGCGGCGTGGTCGAAGCTGCCATTTCCATCAACTGGGCGTTCGCCATCGACCGTTTCATCGCCGGTATCGCGTCGGGCACTACGTATGGGTCGCGGGTGCCGCTAATGTCAATCAAAGCCAGCCCTTCGCCTTCGCACCGCAATAGCGGTGCGAAGGGCTGGCCGCGTTCCCGTGAATGCTGGCCGGGATCTAAATGGTGCTGGCGCCGTCCATGTGCATTGAGAGTCCCGCGTGGCTGCTGGCGAAGGGCCACCGGGAGGTGGCCAAGGAGGGCATCGCTCGTAAGTTCGGCGAGGAGCACGTGCAGACGGCTCTGTCGTGGCTAGAGGTGAACAAGAAGCCGGAAACCGCGAGGCCTGGCTGCTCCCAAGCAGGAGTCCATGTTCTCACCGATCGCCTTCGGTGTGACGCTGGCTCCGCTCGTGTGGGTGACGACGGTTGACATTTTCGCGGACTACATCCGCGCCAGCACGTCGTCGCTGTACATTAACATGAACTTGCTGTGCAACCTCATCGTGGGCGAGGCGTACCCGTACATTTCGGACGTTCTTGACGACTACGCGTACGTCCCGTTCGTGGTCCTGCTGGCGATCATCTTTCTGCTGGCTATGAAGATGGTTCCGGAGACGTCGGGCAAGTCGGCTGAGGAAATTCTAGCCGAATACGACTCGCGCCGCGAGAGTAAGTCCCATAGATTTTGTACAAGTGGTTAACTTATTTGCGTCGGTATTACATGTAGAAGCTGCAGAAAAGTAGTTAGACTGTTTTCACGATAAGAATATGGTATGGTTTTATACTGGGATAGCAGTGGCCATGAGGCTTGCTGTAGATTCCGCATAGTCTAGACTATGCCCTCAATACAACTGCGCACTTTAATCTTAAACTAAAATCGGTTACTGTTCCAGTGAGGTTGCTATCCCAGCCTAAGTATAGCCCTAGTTTAATTAGGCACCTTCCGAATCACCAATTAGGTTTTCGGTACTTTCTTATAACAAAATACCTAGTTGTAAGAGGCCTGAGCATTGAGCAGCACGTGCAAAAGAGATAAGAGGTATTATAGACTGGCTGTGTTGGGCAGATTGTATTGTTGGCTTGATGTCAGCAAGAACTTGATTGTTGTACTGTATTTGCATCTAAATCTAGCCCCCCCTCAAGTGACATACTCGAAAGCTAATTGTTTATCATGGCTTTCACTGATCAAGACGCGGTGCGACTTGAACAGGACTCGGCGCTTGCGTTTTGAAGACGCGCATTGTTGGGAACCCCAAGTTGGTGATCACCTCCAGACTTGAGGCTCCCGCGATATTTGCAGTTCGAAGAACTGTCGTTAGGCGGTCCAGCAGGGTTTGTTTGTTTGTTTGTTTGCATCTGGCAACATTCTGGCAACATGCAGCCTGATGTTGCAGGAGAGGCGCGCACCCTGCTTCAACAATCGACTGACACGCTGATTTTCTGTGTGTTGCCGCATTGATGCTATGTTTGCAGGCATCTTTTCGCGCGAGTATATTATCGCCAAGCGAGCATTACATGGATGTTGCCTGTGCCGTGCACCCTCCGCTTCATACTAGTATTATATATGTTCTTGCTTATACATGTGAAACATTTGGCGGTAACCCGGGTTACCATCGTGCCCCGCCAGCTGGGAAAACTACCAGTAATTTTGTCGGTATGTATATTAATGAAAGGTAATAGGAAGGCAAGTCCTTAGCTAGAAGAGAAATGGAAAAACACGGAGGCCTGCTTGGATTTCATATTGGTCGAATTTCAATCTGCAATAATCCCTGCTGCAGCAGTTGTAGCACCATGTCTTTGGACTGCTGCCACTCGATGTCGCATGAATTCTAATCATCTCGCAGTTTTATCACTGTCTACTCCCCATGTCGATCGACAGCTCGGAGGTAGGCAGCTTCGTTTCGAGTAGGGCCCCTTTTACGCTTAAGTCGGGGGTGGGGTGGGGGGGGTTGCTTATGAGCCCCCCACCACGACGGCGGGGCATCTTTGCCAAGCTTTGCTTCTTTGGAAGTGAGATGAAAACTGCTACGCATAAATAAAATAAATAATCCCGCTCGTCTTCGGTTTTATTTGCGGTAACCCGGGTTACCGCCAAACGTTTCATGTATAGCCTGCCAGTCAACGGGGCAGATGGTGCGGCTGCTTCGCAGCCGCACCAGATGCTCCTCTCAGTCGCTATCTCGGCCCCGCGAAGCCCTAGTAGCACAACGTATTTTATCGTGCTTAATTTCAGAGCTTCTTCTTGCAACGCGCAACTTTGTATATGATATTTTACTGCAATCCCATGTTTGTACATGTATTTCGAACTGCGACCCCCCCCGGGCGCGTCGTCCGGGTCCCCCAATACTAGGAAGTGAAAGGCTTAGCATGTTTATTTGTTTGTTTATAGGGTAGCCATCGTATTATATCAACACTTCGACTACTTCATCCAACTCAAATATCTCGTCACTGCAGAGTTTCCATGCTAGATCGACCATAGTGGACGTTCCCATTTTCCAGTCAGAAATTGTATGTACAAATTTCGGTCAACGCGCTGCCGGAATACTGCACAGATAGCTAAGGTTGGTATCGTGGGTTCTACTCGAAATTGGACAGGGCGGTTGGTTGAATCAACCGCCCGCCAATCGACCTCCCTTTGTAATTGCATTAACTAGGGCTATGCTTAGGCTGGGATAGTAAACCCACTGGACACGAAGTTTAAGATTAAAGTACGCAGTTGTATTGAGGACATTAGCCTACACTATGCAGTATTCACTGCAAGCCTCACGGCCACTGCTATCCCATTATAACACCATTTTATTATTAACGTGAAAACAGTTTAACTACTTTTCTGCAGCTTCTACATGTAATACCGACGCAAATAAGTTAACCACTTGTACAAAATCTATGGGACTTACTCTCGCGGCGCGAGTCGTATTCGGCTAGAATTTCCTCAGCCGACTTGCCCGACGTCTCCGGAACCATCTTCATAGCCAGCAGAAAGATGATCGCCAGCAGGACCACGAACGGGACGTACGCGTAGTCGTCAAGAACGTCCGAAATGTACGGGTACGCCTCGCCCACGATGAGGTTGCACAGCAAGTTCATGTTAATGTACAGCGACGACGCGCAGGCGCGGATGTAGTCCGCGAAAATGTCGGTCGTCGTCACCCACACGAGCGGACCCAGCGTCACACCGAACGCGATCACGTACAGCGCAGTGAATACGATCGACAGAACTGCCCGAGTAGTAGAACACGGCGTTGATGCCGGACAGCTGCTGCGCACACGACAGCAAGGTGCCGCTCAGGAGCTGTGTGCGGTAGCGTGGCGCGAACATAGACTCTTGTTTGGAAACTTCTTGTTCACCTCCAGCCATGCCAGAGCCGTCTGCACGTGCTTCTCGCCGTGCAGATGAGTGATGGGCGGCCGACGGCGAACGCCCAGATGTTAGAGACGGCAGCTTCGACCACGCCGTCCACGAACACAAAGATGCAGTTCAGCATCAGAGTCTTCTTACGGCCGAGGCGGTCACTTCAGCCGCCGGTGCTTCTGGCGCTGAAGTTCAGCGCCAGAAGCACCGGTTGTGCCTCCGTTGAAGACGGAATGGGGATCTGCAGCGTCCTGAATCGGGAACGATCGCGTGGGTGAGTGCCGAGTTGGCCATCAGGATACTCTTGGTGACCTCCGGTTTCTGCCTGGCATGTTCCTTCAGCTGCACCAACATGTCGTCGAGCTGGACCGGTACCAAGCGAGTAATGGCCGACTCGATGGCGTGGGTCGCCATCTCACCCGTCACCATCGTCGGAGGTTCTGCATCTGCCCCACCATTCCTGAAGCTGCTGCCGCTGGTCCCTCCATGGCGAGTGTGACTGCCATTACCGTGCCGTTTCCTGTCCACTCCTCCCGACTCGTTGCCGCCGTCCGCGAAGTCCACGCGAAGGTTGCGGCCGTTGATCTCGTATCCGTTGAGATTGCGCATGCCGCTCAGCGCCGTTGCTCCGTCCGCATACTCACAGAAGCCGTAGCCCTTGGGTTTGCCGGTCTCTCGGTCTGTCACGAGGCTGCAAAGGGCGAAAATCAAAACACCAGCGAGCCCACCATGGCGCCGATGGATAATCGAGCAGGGAGAGAGAAAGCAATCTATCATCGCCAAAAATACTGGCTTCAGCTATCGCTTCAGTTACCGGATTCAGTTACCGGCTTCAGTTTACCGGCTTCAACAAATTAATCTGATTTGGGCTGTACAGCAGCAGACCTAACGGCCACTGCTATCCCAGTAATATGCATTATCATAGTGGTTTTCACAAGGTTGAAGGCATGCATGGTTTTTGTCCAATCGGTATTGGTTAGTATAGTATGGTGATGGGTCCAATAGGAATTGGTTAATATATTATGGTGATATTTTTGTCCAATCGGAAGGGTATACAGACAACGACGGATTTTTGATCCGGCACTACTGAATGCCATCCCCCATAGTAAAATAACAAGAAATCTCCGTCTGTCACCACTGGAAAGGGCAGAAAAAACACCTCAAAATGACATAAAACACACATATGTGTTCATAAACTACACGTAAATTCATATCTAAAGCATCAATCAGAGCAACGTAGAGCGCACCTCGCAGAACCATTGTGCGTGCGGGCACTAACCTAAAAACGGCGAGTAGTGCAGCGAGGCCGCAGGCGAGCGGAACGGGGAGCGCCACTGCCGTAGCGGAGCGTAGGCAGCCTGCTTTTAATAGTGAAGCGAGCGTAGTGAGCTGAGCGGCTCCAACTAAATAAAAAAACTACCGCCGCGTAGCGGCGGCGCTTGGCTAGTAAAGTACTCAAACGCAGCAACAACGAAGTGTGTGCACGACTTTGTCTGCCGGGTATTGTGTCGGCCGGTTTTATCCGTCGTTGTATTAATAGTTGCTCGAGACTTCACCAATCGCCCCAGATATCCAAATATAGCTGGAAATCACGATACAGATCTCAGCAGCGAAGTTGCTAACTCACATCCTCTATCTGGTACAGGTAGAAATCTGTACGTGCTAAACCCGACGTACCAGTGATTGGACGAAATTGTGTTTTTCACTTGGCTAATCATTCGAGCGGATGCTGCGGCTGGTATCGTCGGCGCGGAGTCGCTTGCTTCGGGCGGGCGCCTTCCGCGCTGCGGGTGCTCCGATCCCAGGCGCCACTC
>JAIKVD010001104.1:0-12714 GCA_024679075.1 Phytophthora uliginosa | reverse complement strand
CGGGCCGCTGAACAGCACGGGGTCCTGCGGGATGATGGCCAGGCTGCGGCGCAGCTCGCGCAGGTTGACGCTCGAGATGTCCACGTCGTCGATGAGCACGCGGCCGCTGTCGAAGTCGCAGATGCGGAAGAGCGCGACCATGAGCGACGACTTGCCCGCGCCGGTGCGTCCGCAGATGCCGACTTTCTCTCCGGCGGCGACGTCCAAGTCGACGCCTTTGAGCACGAGCGGGAGTTCGGGTCGGTATCGGAGGCAGAGTTGGTCGAAGCGAATAGTGCCACGCGACGGCCATGAGCGAGATGTTCCTTCGGTTGAATGGGGATCCCTGGAGGTCAATTCGTTGATGGTCTTGCCAGCGGGATCCTCACTTTCGATCTGACGGAAGTGTAGTAGGCGCTCGACACTGGTCATGGCGTTGTCTGTGCGATCGACAGCGCGCATGACCCACTGCACGGCCGACGTCAACATGAGTGAATATGTAAGGGAGATTCCCGACGTCATGGCACCAACTTGACCTTTTGTCGACACAAGATACATAGTGACGATGAAGATGATCAGCACGGACAGCAGATCTAGGCGCGTTGCCAGCCAGCGACTCGCACACCAATACGTGAGATAGAGATTCGAATTGGTGTCGATAACCTCGCGGTTGCGCGCTGCAAACTTTGTCTCCATGCGAAAGGCTCGAATTGTCGCCAGGCCAGACAGCGTCTCACCGAAGAGGTTGTACACGGGAGTGCGCGTGACTCCTTCCAGTCGTTTGATCTCGCACGAGGTCTTCTTGAAGTGCTCACCAGTCCACAAAAAGATGACGAAAATCGGGATATAGGAAATTCCGATCCAGTACGACGCAAATGCCGAGACGACAAGCGAACCGAGAGCCATGGAGACGTTTTGAAAGAGAACTTGGTACTCCTGCGGAAGGATGGAGTCCATCTGATCCAAGTCGTTCGAGAAACGATTGAGAATACGCCCCATTGGAGTCACATCAAAGTACTGCGTAATAGGAGCGCTGAGCACACGCCGGAACAGCTCGTCGTGCAGGTTTTGCGATGTGCGTACGCACGTTTCAATCATCATCAAGGCGCGGACCATAGTCAGCACCGAGCAAAGGACAATAAGACCCAGGTACCACATACCCAGGTCCAAGCTTGAGTACGCTGAATCCTCTGCGTGGTACTTCAGAGTGCGTGCCCAGTGTCCTGGCCACCAGTCAACAGCCGTGCGATTTGCCTGGCCGATGCAGTAGACAAGCACAAGCACCACAAACACCACGATGCCGTTGAATTCTGACTCATCGAAGTATGTCTTGTAGACGCGGGTACTCACAGCTCCTCTCATCCGGTCCTCTGACTGTACAAGTTGGCCCGCCGTAGCAGCATCCTCATCCTTCACCTCACATTCTTTCTCGGTGCCAGTGTCTTGTTCACGCGGATGCTCAAACTTAGGCTCACCACCCACCTCAGCTTTCGATGTGCCATTCTGATCCCCAACTAGGGCGTCACTGTGCGAACCAAAGTGCGGGAGCCGCGCAACAATCTCCGTATACGTCCCGACAGCTGAAATGGAGCCATCACTTAAGACCACAACCAGATCCGCACTCGGGAGCAAGTCATAGTGGCTGTTCAAAACCAACAAACGAGTCTGCCCCGCTGCCAAACCGATGATACACTTGTCGAAAATTGCGTGAGCCACGTGCGGGTCAACGGCACTCAGTGGATCGTCCAGAACCAACACGTCCGTCCCAGAACGATACATCGCACGCGCGATCGCCACGCGAGCCTTCTGGCCGCCACTCAGATTGATGCCGCGCTCACCGATCTCCGTTGCGTCTCCGTTGGGTAACGCTCGTAGATCCATGGCCAACTGCGACGCGTCCAGCACTTGTGCGTAGCGCTCTTCGTCGTACTCTTGCTCGAATAGGATGTTGTCACGCAGTGTAGCATTGCGAATCCAAGTGTCTTGGCTGACATAAGCCACTCGCCCGCCGATTTCAAGGACGCCGGAAGTTCGAGGCATTTCTCCAAGGATGGCATTCACGAGACTCGATTTTCCCGATCCAACTTTGCCAACAACCATAACGAGAGACCCGCGCTCAATTTCCAAGTTGACGCCTTCCAGTCGAAAGCCTTGTGTGTTGCTGGAGGTGATCGAATGTCGTGGCTCTTGAACGACTACGCTTGCGACCGACTTCCCCACGTCGTCGTCATTTACTTGTAGCTCTTCCGTCGCAGGAGTAACAACAACAACGCTTTCTACGGGAGAAGCACCCGGCCAACGGAAGCTAGCGTCACGAATCGATATAACCCCCTTGTGCACAGAACCGCAAGGTGTTGACGTCGCCAAATGCGTGGGGGGCGAAGGAGCAGCAGACATGAGGGATTGAGCCACAATTTCATCAGCTCCGAGGTACTGATCAATACGCGCGAACGAGATCTTGGCCTTGGAGTACCCTCCGATGGCTTGGGGCAGTTGGTTGAGAGCCGTACGGCAGATATTCACCATTGCAATGAGCGTGAAAGCTTGGACGACCGTGATGTAGTTTCGAATCAGCATGTACAAGCCCAACGTCACGCCAGAGAGATACGTCGGCGTGACAAAGAGCATCACTGTGTTGATCACCTGGTAGAAGTGAAATTTGCGTAGCAGAGCCACCTCTCGAACTCGTAGCTTGTCGACGCGCTGAGCCAGAGAGTCTTCCCAGGCGTAGAACTTCATGACTCGGATGCCTTGGAGAGCCTCGGACGTGACTTTCACGCGCTCATCGATGACTTTGAGGAGCTGCTTCTGCAGTTTGGCAATGCGATCGCTTTGCTGCACTGAGAAGACCATTACGACGACGAGGACAAGAGCACCAGCGACGGACGAGTAAAAGTCGAAGAGTACACCCACGAGCATGATCGAAATCGCAAATCCAAGTGGCCCCATGATGAGCCACGGGCCATGGGCGACGAAGTTGAACACGCGCTCGGTATCCACACTCATGAGCGTGAGAATCTCACCCGTTGAATACTCTTGGCGTGCCTTGCTCGACAGCTTCAACGACTTGTCGTAGATCAGCGACATGGTCAGCGATCGCATGTTGACGCCGATACGCGCCGACACGAAGAACACGTAATTGAGCGACAGCACCGCAACCAGCGAACTGCCGGTCATCATCGCCATGAGCCAGTATCCACTTGAGATGTGGAAAATGTTTTCTTCGTTGTTGAGGAACTCCAGCAGCCCCTGCGTAACGTACGACTGCAGGCCCAACGCCACGACGTAGAGCAAGCAGCTCACCAGCACGACAGTCAACTCGACTCGAAATGCCACAGCGTAAGCCATCGCCACGGGCGAAATCCCGAAAAGATGGGACTTTTTCGGCTCGTACACTCGATGGAAACGAGTCTCCAGTGCTTGGCACGAATCACGAGGACACAGCGGCCACATGTCCTCCATCTCAAGAATCTTTTTCGAGCCCAGTGAGATCATCGGATAGACCCATTGCGCCAAAAGGACCGAGATCAGCGAAGCACGTTCGAGTGGGTTGGACTGCTGACTGAACGGCACAGCGTCGGGTTTGGAAGTCGACTCTTGCACCGAAATGCCATCGGGTGTCGGTGGTGCCTTCACGTAGTCGGACTTGCTGTCGGCCCAATTGTTCTCAGCCATTGGTTCGAAAGTCGAGAATGAAGTCGTTGCGGTTGGTTGGTTGTTGTTGGTGCTCTACTGTGGTGCTCCCGGCAAATTGAGGAATGGTTGAGTTCATCTGCGGTCTGAGGGTGCTACCCCGAGGATAGGAAGGAAGGAGGTCGCATCGTCTATGACCATTGACCAAGAGACTTGTACATCAAGATGACCGATTAGGTGGCAATGAACGTTCCAACTTGTACCATCCAGGCGTTCTCCGCACCGAACAAGCCTTAGCCCAACATTTGCTTCGGGACGTGTCGGCTTTATTTGATAACCGCGTTGCCTCAATGCGGTTTGTACTACGAGGCTCGTACGATAAGGTTCACCTGCATTGGAATCGTCATTCGGCATGCCAATACGACAATATTTTGACGAACAGGGGTGGGGTGCTATATCCTCTTACACTTGATGGATGCATTATTACTCCATTTGCCCCCCCCCCCGAGTCAAAATGCTGTATCATTTGGGTCTAGCGGTGGAGATCTTAAGGGGTTGTGCAACGTCATTCGGGAAGTGTTGTACCAAGGTTGAAGAACAAATGACGCAGATACGCTTCGGTATGAGCCGGCAAATACGTCACAAGGACCCACTTCAACATGAATGGCCGATGCAGATGAGCTGGCGCTGGCCGACCGACAGGTTGTCTCCGCCCTCGGCCACCTCCAAGTCGAGGCCCGCCCCCCAGCGACGCAAGCTGTCGGCCATGTGCACCTGCTGCAGCACGCGGCTGCTGTTGCTGACATGACCGTCTGATCGGGCGCGAGGAAGATGGCGGTAAGCGAATCACTGAACTCATCGCCTTGAAGGGTTTGATCAGTAGCAACCAAACTCACTCGTGGAAGCAGACCGTTCTGATGGGCTTTGTCTTCGCGACCGACCCGAACTCTCGCTCGTGTTCAAATGCGTCGACATGGACGCCGCCACCGGAGTGAAAGTCGGCACCTGCACCGGTGCGGGCAAGACTTCATTCATGGTCGCGCTCTTCCGCATCTGCGACTTCACCTTTATCATCGACATTTGACAAATGCGACTTATATCAAAGCGCATCCAGCCCTTGTGCGTAGCGCTCTTCGTCGTACTCTTGCTAAGAGGATGTTGTCCGATCGAGCTAATAGCTACTAGCCAGTAGCCATTGGAAACCCAGAAGATGTTCTCTCGGTCGTTTAAGAACTCGAGCAACGCTTGAGATACGCATGATTGCATGGCCAGCGCCACCACATACAGCATGGAGTCAAACAGCACGACAACAAGTTCTCGTCGAAAAGTCTCGGCGTTGGCCACGGCAACGGGCGAGATACCGAAGATCTGTGGCTGGGGTCGTACGCCCGGCGGAATCGATCCTCCAGCGCTTCGCACGAATTGGTGGACTCCATAGGTCACACGCCCTTGAGTTAGTAACACGCGCTCTGTCCCGAGCGACACCATCGACTGAAGCCAATGGACCAACACGATGGAGAGCAGCGAGGCATTTTCCAGCGGGTTCGTGGACCGGCTGAGCGGTAGGTTCTTTTCATCTTCCGATTTGACTGTGGACACTCGACTTGAATGAGTGGATGGTGCCGCGACGTAGTCTGTCGGCCACCTCGGCCCACGTGACGTCCGGTATCGTGTTGCTGCAAGTTGAAAGTAAAACGCGAAATGAACTGGCCCAAGATGCTGAGGACAGCCCGTCAATGAAAAGATGCTTAGCCACGATCGCGGATGGTCGGACTTCAACCTTCGTCGTCGAACTGAGCTACTGTAACAACAGAGATACCTTGATCGCAAGCTCAGTCTGACGAAGGTAGCCGGAGACAACCATTATTCTCTGGATTTTTAATCCAGAGTACTTACGAGAACGCAACTCGACGTAAAAAAACTCTATTCCTCGATACTTGTATCCTAAGAAAAAAACGGTGTAATGAGGATACTTACGAAAATATCTCCGCAAGATTATGCTCCTGTTATCTCAGAACCGTTCCTGTTATTTTTTTTCGAAAAGGGCGTATATCTCTTCAAAATAGCATCGTCTAGGCTAGAATTGTAAATTCTTGGTACATCCTGCTTACGCAAGAACCATCGCCCGACGTCGATGTTCAGTTTTCACATGTCAATTCACCGGTTGCCAGCTCATCAACTGCACTATGACCAAGGCTCAGCACGTCGCGCGCGCCACGCAGACCTGGCAGCCGCAGAAGTACCTCAAGTTCCAGCGACAGCGTCTGCGTCCGGCGCTGGAGCTGCTGGCTCGCGTGTCCGAGTTGCCCAGCTCCGACGACTCCGTGGAGATCATCGACCTCGGCGCCGGGACGGGCAACATGGCCCCGTCCTTCCAAAAAGCGGTAGCCGAACGCCCACGTGACGTTCGTGGACTTGTCGGCGTCGATGCTCGAGGTTGCGCAGCGCGAGCACAAGGAGAACGAGGCGCTGGACACCCAGCGGCTCGCCTATGAGCAGGCCGACTTCGAGACGTACGAGCCCGCACGAGTGGACCTCATTTTCGCCAACGCGGCGCTGCAATGGGTGAACGCGGCGCTGCAATGGGTGAACGCGACGAAGCACGAGCAGATTCTGCCGCGGTTGTATTCCTTCCTCAAGCCTGAAGGCGTGCTGGCTTTCCAGATCCCGGACACGCGACTCCAGCCCAGTCACCAGCGCATGGTCGACGCGGCGGAAGAGTTGGGACTGAGTGAGCGCGTCGCTGGGGTGAGGTGGGTCACGTGTGAAAGGACCCGAGCTTCTACTACGAGCTGTTCAAGGCCATCGATGAAGGTGTGGAGCTCGACATGTGGGCCGCGCTGTACGCGCAAGTCCTCGAGGGCGATAACCCGGTCGCTGACTTTACAGGATCCACGGCTCTGCGTCCGTACATGGAGGCGTTGGGGGAGCCGTCGACGGAGGCTACTCAGTTTGAGCAAAAGTATCGCGAGATGATCGCCGCCGCGTACCCGAAGCAGAGCGACGGGAACACGATCTTCAACCTCAAGCGCTTCTTCGTCATGACCACGAAGCCGCTGTGGCCTGCACGCTGCGACAGACTATGACGTGCTCGTTCACTGGTGTGCAAACGAGTCATTCTGATGACAAAGCGTGGTATCACCAATGATGCGTGGATGCCGCACTCCACTTACAGTGACATCGAGCTAGACCCGTGTAGATGGGAGCTGGCGTTCGTATGGCATCTCCACGGGTATTTTTCCGATAACTCCCACTTTGATTGCTCATTGTTGCCGGGATTTTTGACCCATTTATTCATATCGCCCACACCTGTAAAAAAATACATCTAAATACTTCAGCAAATTGCCGAAGACACGCTCAGCAAAATTCCGGCAGATTTTTCAGGCATGGATCAGTTCTCTGAAATTTATTTCAGAGCTAAGACACGATGCCAATGACCGTGCCATTATCCATAATTTGATCATCTGGTAATTTATGTACCGTTTTGTGGACACTATCAAGAGAGCCTATACTAAAACCAAGTGATTATGGAATTGTCAGTCTATAGCAGTAAATACCCCTAGTAACTTATATATTACGTGCGTGTTGCCTGTGTCGCCACCCTCCCGTATAAGTGCGAAAGTCTAATAGGCATGCGGGTTGCGCGAAGGTGGTACAATGTATTGCGGTTTAGCCACCTATTTGACGCTTTATCTCGCAGTCCGATTTATATAAAACGGACGGATTGTAAGGTAAGTGAGTCGGGAGAATCTAGGGAGCACCGAACTCGGGAGCACCGAAGCACAGAAAGGGCAAACAGATGCAGTCTGTAATGATCAACTTTCACGGATACGATGTCTTCAATATCAATGCAATCCAGCGTACCCCCACGCGCGTGGCGGGAGGTACGCATCTTGCACTACACTATCTGCTAGCTCGTCAGGATCATTCGCTAGCAGCTCGACGAACGAACCATTAGAAGCTTCACATGGACGGGGATCCGGAACGATCTCGAAGGCGGACGGGTCACGTCTAGTGCTGTAAGCACCAAATCCAGCTTGGTGTGGCTTCCTCTGGAGCTACGCTTCCTTTTTTTTATTGCAAACTCCATAATCTCGCTGGTGGATCCCTGTGTTTCACCCCGGACCCATGCGAATCATTTCGTGAACGCAGGGTCTCCTCGTGGCTGCGACGAAACGTGCCCGTGCAAGGTTTGATCTCGCTTTTCTTTTAAGGATCTTTAATGTAGTCGTGTACAGTTTTGACCGCCTGCTTCCGGAGACGGTGGATTTCGTGCAGGGCGTGGTGCGTTATCACTTTGACAACGTTGGAGTAGGTTGGATCACTAAGATTGAACGGAACTTTGCTGACGTTGCGTTGTGTTGCCAAACTCACTGACTTTGCTGACGACTTCCACCACGGCAGCGGCTTTGTAAATACAGTGAGTAGGTTGCATTTAGACGACTCGAGCCAGGACTTAATTTTTGCGTGCGTGCCTTCTACGGTCGACGTGTCCAAGCAGCCGAAGTGAAGGTTCTGGTCCGTCCAAAACTTGACTAGCTTCACTTTGTATTTCCACCAAGTAGTGTCTAAGTAGTCTGCGAGAGACGCATTCATGCGACGCAGTACGACCCGACAAGCTTCGAACTCTTCTTCGGTGTTGGCCTGCAAAGCGGCGTAGTACTCATCTAGAAATGCATTTGTTCTGTATGTGTTCATCTTGGTTCTACCAAAGAAGTCGGGCTGCGGAAGCTTCGCCTCGCCAAGTGTTTTACGTACGCCTGCCTCAACACTTCTGTTGCAAACTTGCCATTCCGCGATGCGTCGCGCTTAGCTTCATGCCACTGGCAGTCGTGACCACGATGGCACTGACCATTTTGATCAGATCATTTAGCAGATCACGCGACCCCGTCATGTGACTGGATGCTCCCGAGTCGATGATCCAGTCAGCTCCCGCTGACTCCGCAGTTGAGCTGACTTGGAAGCCAAAGCCGCTCTCTGCACCTTCATTGCCGTCTTGGCCAGACGTTGCAGCATGACCAGAGGCACCTCCAAGCCGCTTGGACTTGCACTCGTTCTTGAAGTGACCGTACTTACCACAGTTGAAGCACTTGTCCTTCTTCACGCCTGACTTTCCGTGCGCAGTTGCCGTAAAGGCATTACCACCGCGCACAGTCTCCGTTCCACCGCGATTTCCTCGTTGAGTTTGCGTCGTGCGGCGCCTGGCTTCGGCAGCCGCCTTGATGAACAATTCCTCCATCGAAGCACACGTTTCCAGTGAGCCGATGTAGCCATTCCAGTCAGGACCAAGGCTTTGCAGGAAGTTGCTCTTCTTCTCAGTATCGGTCAGAGACACCTTGTAGCACTCCAACTCAGCCAGCATCAGGCGAGTCTGGCGGACGTGCTCCAGCATGTCACCGCCAACATCGATGTAGAGCGACATGTACTCTCGCTTGAGAGCCCCGACGGTCGAGTCACACACGTGGCGATGCGTCTTCTGCAGCGCCGCCAACATGTCCTTCGGGTGCTGAAGGTCTGCAACCAGCGCAGCTTGGTCATCCACCAGCGCCGACAGGATGATGGTCATGGCCAGCTTCTGCTGCAGCTCCAGTTGGTGCAGCGGTCGCTCCTGCTGCCGTAATGGCCGTTCAGCTTGGCCGGACTCCTCGTTCTCGAGTTGCAGCGAGGTCGGTGTGGGCTTCAGCACAGCGCTCCACACGTCCTTCACCTCCAGATACAGCTGGAGTTGCCGCGCCCAGACGCGGTAGCCGGTCCCGTCGAACTTGCGGAGCTTGGTCGTGAAGGCGGTCGTGGTGGTGTTGGCACTCATAACCTGTTGAGTTGGTAGGAAGCTTGGAGGCGATTGAGGCGAAGCCGGAGAATTGAAGAGTGAGTGAGATTGAACGTTATGCAAAGCTCCGTGAGCGACTACCTCCTGCCCTACTGGCCTTACCTGTAGTCCTCGAGCTATCGTGTCCCGTGTGCTGTCATGTCCAACCTTGAAGTAGCCAAGATGACGATAGGTAGACTGTTGCACTGCTCGGCTACCGCATAATGGCGCGAGTCAAGTTGAACGTGTGCCGTACCGTGCTTACAACGTAGCACGCTCCGACAAGCCGGAAGAGAACTCAGTCGGCAGATATCCTCGACAAATGCCAGGTTTCCTCGATCCTGCACGCCGCGTGCGCCATCATGCTCAGTGGACTTTCAAAGGCAACTGATAAGGTAGAGCACGCCAAGGACGGAGATGACGTGGTGAGGTCAGATCAAGGCATGGTGGTTTAATCGCCAGTGAAATTTCTGGTGCCGTGACCTCTGGAAGCCACAACGAGGCCGAGCTATCATAGTGTCGCCGTAAATTCTGCTGAGTAACAACGCGACTAGAGTGGGGTCGTGGTCAAGGACACATCCAACGATGCTGCTAAGTGAACAACAGGGCGGAGGAATCAGTGACGGTTCCTGGATTTCTATCGCAGTACACGGTCTATCACCGCAAGCACCGTAAATTCATCAAAAGCACAAGGCAAGACTTTCGTTGACGGCACCTGACTCAAAGTTGCTGAAGCTCAACTAGGCGTAGCTGTCGTCGGCGGAACTGCACCTTTGCTTAGCTACAACAAGGCGTAGCTATTGTCGACAGAACTGCCAATTTGTTGAGCTACAACAAGGCGGAGCTATTGTCGACGGAACTACACCTTTAGCTCCAACAAGGCGCAGCTATTGTCGACTGAACTGCACATTTGCTGAGCTACAACAAGGCGGAGCTATCGTTATATCCCCGTAATTTCTGCTCCGAAACAACGAGGCGAAGCTATCGTTGCTACGAAACGAGTGCCTTTCGCTCACTTCACGATCCTTAGATTGGAACTCGGCTTCAACGTAAAATTGGCTACCCGGAAGAATACATCTCCGCTGCGAAGCGGGGCCGAGGGCAGAGCTCGGGAGTAATCGTGCGTCAGATGGATCGGCAATGTGGAGTTCCAGCTGACAAAGTGGTAAAATGCTCTCGGATTATCATTGCCATCTGCTGTGGTTCGTGTTACCCGTAAGGGCGATCCCAGGATTCTCGCCAATTCATTCAAGCTTTTGACGGCTCAAGTGCACAAGTCCCTGTCGAAGATCAAGTTCGTCGTTTTGGACCCCGTGCTGATGATTTCCTAAGCGCGGCAGCGCGATGTCGGTGGAATCGCCGAGTGGTTAGTGCTTGACGGCCCAAGTTGCACACGTTCTCGTCCAAGAACTCGTTCGTCGCTGCAGTACCCGAGTTTGATGATTATGAAAGCGCGGCAGCGCGATACCGGAGGTATCGTCGACGGGTTAGCAGTTTGTCGGCTCAAGAAGCACGTGTCCGCGTTCAACTTCGTTCGTCGCAGTACCACGTAAGCTGACGAGGCTCTACGCGTCGTAGGCTATCTCAGAGCAATGACCAATTTGTTCGAGGATTTACGAACTCAGAGTACACTCCGCAGATCCTGCACGGAATTTACCGTCAGACTCGGTTCCCGGAGTTCTCTTACTCCGACGCTACTGAGTTTGAAGAGTATCGACGCAGTCTGTACACCATTTTCCTCAACATCGTGCGCCAGCGACCGCATGATACTCTTGCTTTTTCGACGCAGTCTGTACACCATTTTCCTCAACATCGTGCGCCAGCGACCGCATGATACTCTTGCTTTTCTCACCAATTTGGCGCAACGTCTGCCGGCCCAGTTTGCTGAGATCGACCCTCGTGACCTCGAGAGCTTCTTGTCGCTTGTGTACCGATTTAAAGAGGGACTTGCCGCGCTGAAGGCTGTGGCTGTTCCATTCAACGAGCCCACGAGCCCACTCACGCTGATGGTTGTGCAGATCCACGGCAGTATGCTGTCAGCGTCTTCCAGTGCTGCGCCGCTGCACCCGCAGGTTCTTCTCACATACTACGATCTGGCCGTGCGGTACAGCAAGGTGCTGCAGAACGAGTCGGCGCTCATTCCAGCAATACTGCAAATGATGTTTGGCCCACATGGACTTGCCCACCCGGCTGCCCATGTGCGATCCCGCGTGTGCTACCTGTGCCTTCGTCTTGTGAAGGCGATTGGTGCCTCGGGGAATCCGCACGCCTCCAGTATCCTGACTGCGTTGCAGCCTCGCCTGGCGATTGCCACTGAGCTGGAAGAGATCGAAAGCCAACACAACCCGACGTATCTGGCTTACGACGACCAGCTGTACCTGTTTGAGCTCGCTGGTCAGATTATCGCTTCGCTCGTGCTCCCCGCCGAGGAAACTGGTATGACCGCGAAGCAGCTGCGGTGCCGCTACACGATCGCTGTGCTGGACCCGTTGCTGCAGGGCTTGAACACGACACTGAATGAAATGGCAAAGGGTGCGCTGACTGACGAGGGCTACATTACTGAGCACTGCGCCTCTCACCTTAACGCTATTGCCCACGTGCTCAAGGCTTTCAAGGGCACCGACTGCATGGAGAACCACCAGGAGACGTTTACGCAGGTGCTCACAGCCACGGCGTGCGTTCTCCGCGCTGTGCCCGGCAGCCAGCGCGTGCGCTCGAAGGTGATTTTCACGCTGCACCGCCTGACGACTGTGCTGGACCGCGACCATTTCTTGGGCAACGTGCAGGAGCCTCTGCAGACGCTGATGATGGGCTGCGAGCAGTCGGAAGTCGTGGAGATCGTGCAGCTGGTGGACCAGCTTATTATCAAGCACAAGCAGGCGCTGGGTGGCTTCCTGGACAAGACGACGCTGCCGTTTGTGCAGCACTTGTGCGCGCTGATGCCGGAGCGGAGTGCGCTTGCGAGTGGCGAGACGAAGGACGCCCCGCAGCTCGAGCGCGAAGCCACACAGAAATATCTATACACGTTCCTGCTCCACCTCGTGACGCACGGCCTGGACGCAGTGCTGATCAGCGCCCAGAACGTGGCGCAGCTGGAGAACATGCTGCGTCTTGTGCTGGAAGGCTGTGCCGAGGTTCAGGACGCCAACATCAACCGCGCCTGCTTTTCGATCGGAAGCATGCTGGTGGAGCGCTGGGTCAGCAACGGAGCCGCTCCGTCACCGGCGTGTGAAGCGTCAGGAGCTGCGACCGCGGCCACGTCGGCGGCGTCCGTGGCGCTACGTGCCGAGCTG
>JAIKVD010001103.1:0-12730 GCA_024679075.1 Phytophthora uliginosa | reverse complement strand
GTCTTAGAGGATGCTGCAGCAGCGTGGCTGAGGGCTTTTGTCGCGCACGCTTTCTGCTCGTCGTTACCGCTGCTGGTGAGGCCAATGAGCAGCGGGACGGCTCCTGCGCGAGTGATCTCCACGCGGTGCGCGTCGTTGGTCGCGAGGTTGCCAAGTGCCCGCACGGCGTTGGTCTTCTGGTCGTCGGTTCCGAACTGCAGTAGCGCCACAAGCGGCGGCACAGCCCCGCTGCGGACTACCTCAGCGCAAATGGTTTGGATGTTGCTGAGGCGGGCGAGCGCAAACGCCGCTAGCCGCTTCTGCTCCGCAGTCCCGTCTTGCACTAGCTGGACGAGCACTTTGACCGCCCCCTCCCGCGCGATCTCGGCTCGGTACGTATCGTCGGTGGATAAATTTCCTATTGCTCGAAGCGCGTTGGTCTTCTCGTGCTCTGCGCCACTTTTTAGCAGCTCAACGAGGTGCGGGACAGCTCCCTCTCGCACGATCTCAGCACGACACGCGTCGTTGGTGGCAAGGTTCCCCAGCGTACGAGCTGCATTTGGTTTGTGTGCTTCGCCTCCAGTTCGCAAGAGTGAAATTAGCGCTGGTATCGCTTTTTCTTGGCCCATTTGAGCGCGGTTTGCATCATCAGTGGCGAGATTCTCCAACGCACGCAGCGTGTGCTTTTTGAGCTCTTCACTCCCTGTCCGCAGCAGCTCCACCAGTGGGGGGATGGCTCCATCTCGCGAAAGTTCTGCGTGGTGAGCATCAGTAGTAGTCAGGTTCCCCAGAGCCCGAACAACGCTCGGTTTTAGCTCTTCGTTTGAGCCACGTAGCAACGCGACAAGTGGTGGTATGGCTCCCTCTCGTACGATCTCGTCACGGTTCGCCTCACAGGCTGTGACTTTCCAGAGCGTAAATGCTGCCCAGCACTTTTGATCCCCAGTTCCGGTTTTCAACAGAGCAACCAGATATGGGATAGACCCTTGCCGGGTAATTTGCGTGGACTGAGTGTCATTAATCGCAAGACGCCCTAGCATCCGAACGGCGTTTGTCGTCTGCTCCACGGACTTGGCTCGTAGCAGCAGCATGACGAAAACAGCAACCGCACCTAAGCGCACCATTTCAGAGAGATGCTCGTCGTTATCAGCATACTTACTCAGCGCTCGCATTGCACTTGCTTGGATATTTTCATCAGTTCCGGGGTCTAGTAGTGCGACAAGCGACGGGATGGCTTCTTCTGGCGGAATATCCGTACCTTGAAGCACAAGTGTGTTCAGTGTGGACACTGCCAACGCTTTCTCCTCATCTGTTCCCGTCTTTGCCAGTGTATTGAAGACAGGGATAGCTCCATCTCGACACGACATGCACTATCACCTGCAAGTTTCGCCAATACACGCCCAGCGTGCAGCCTTTGCTCCTCAGACCCATCCCGCAGAAAGCAACAAGTGAGGCAGAGCCATCACGCGCGATTTCTGAAGAGAATTCATCGTCAACTGTAAGCTGTTCCAGGATAGTCACCGCCAATGTCTTTTGTTCGTCGGTCCCTGACCTCAGTAACTGGGCGAGCTCTAGGCAAACCCCTTTTCGGGCGATTTCTTCACGATTCGTAGCAATACGGACAAGCTTGGCCAATGTACGTAGTCCGAATGTTTTTAGACTCTCGGTTCCAGTCTTTACGAGCTCAGCAATGTGCGAAATGGTTCCGTCCCGAGCAACCTCAGAGCAGCTTTCATCGCTTGCAACGATTCTCTCTAACGCGCGTCCGGCATATTTCTTTTGTTCCTCTGTCCCACCACGTAACAACTCAATGAGCACGGGAACGGAGCCCCCGCGAGCAATTTCCGAGCACGATTCATCAGTGCTAGTAAGACCGTATAGAGTTTGCACTGCCAGAGTCTTTTGCTCCTCATTTTCTGTTTGAAGCAGTCCCAGGAGCGGTGGTATCGCCCCCTCTCGAACCAGAGTGACGCCAGTTGCAGCGTCATTGGACACAAGCGATCCTAAGAGACGAACAGCGCTGGTCGTTTGCCCTTCAGAACCATCTTGCAGCAACAGATTGATAAGCGCTGGGATAGCGCCTTCAGATGTGATTTTGCTGCGTTCTGAACCACTGGTAACAAGTTTCTCTAGTGCAAGCACGCTGATGGTCTTTTGCTCCTCACTGCCATTCTTGAGGAGATTGGCAAGAGGTCCCACAGCGTCTTCGTGTGAAAGAATATCACGGTACAACGCACTCGTCGTAGCTAGGTTTTCGATGATACGGATTCCTTCGGTCTTTTGCTTGTCATCCCCATCCTTCACAAGAGACACAACTTGAGGGATGAGGCCTTGCCGAACAATTTCAGACTGGTTCGCTTCACTGGTAGCAAGTTGTCTCAATAAACTCCCAGCCACGTCGCTCAACTCGTCCGATTGACCTCGCAAAAGACCAACAAGTGATGGGATCGCATTCTCACGGACAATCTCAGCGCTGCTGGCATCACTGACAGCAAGCTTATTCAGTACAGAAGCTGCCACGAGTTGATGATCCTCACCTTCTGACTGTAGCAATTTAACCAGCGACGGGATAGCTCTTCCCTTCGTGGTGGCAGCAACGTTTTCCTCGTTGGCTGCAAGATTGTTCAGTTGTCGAGCTGCTCGTCGTTTCTGTTCATCGTTCCCCACATCTAGAAGTGCCACTAGCGGCGCGATAGCTTTCTCACTAGTGACTGTGTTATTTGTACCTCCAACAAGAGCACGATTGTCTAACAAGCCTGCTGCGAATTCTCTCTGTGCACTAGTTCCACTTTGAGCCAGCTCGACTAGTATCGGGGTAGCTCCTGCTACTGGACGCATTCTTCGCAATGTTTTTCAGTGCATTCATAGCGCTTTCCCTTTGTTCGGTATCCCCAGCTTGTACCAGTTTGGCAATGGACGGAATAGCATCTTCCCGCATGATTTCAGCGCAGCCAGCATCGCTCAGAGAAAGCTTCGACAGTACTTTCATGGCTTCCGTTTGTTGTTTCTCTGTCCCGGTCTGCAGCAGTTCAACAAGTGCCGGCAAAGCTCCTTCTTGGGCAATTTTGTCCCCACGACTGCCATCAGTAGCCAATTTCGCCAGTGCACGAACGCCCACATCCCTTTGGTTGTCGCTTTCAGTTCGCATCAGACTAACTAGAAGGGGGGTCGCTCCTTCTTGAACAAGTTCGGAGCAACATGCATCACTGTCGGTAAGTTTTTCCAAGGCTCGCCCTGCGTAGATCACCTGTTCTTCCGACCCTCCTCGTAGCAATGCAAAAAATGGAGAAACAGAGCCCTGACCAGCGAATTTCGAGCAAATACTATCGTTGCTGGTAAGGTGCGACACAGTTTGAACCGCCAAAGTCTTTTGTTCCTCGGTGCCAATTTGAAGCAACGACACGAGTGGTAAAATAGCCCCTTCCTGGGCTATACTCGCGCCATGTACAGGATCAGCAGCCGCAAGACCCCCCAACAAACGAACTGCACTTGTCTGTTGCTCTTCCGTTCCACCTCGCAACACCCCAACCAAGGGAGCGATGGCGCCTTCACTTGCAATTTTGGCAAACGTGGAGGCATTAAGAGTAAGTTTGTCGAGTGTAAGGGCTGTGACACCTTTTTGCTCGTCGTTTCCGTCCTTCAGTAGGGAGACTAGAGGGGTAACAATATCTTCGCGGCCAATCGCTTCGCGATATGTATCATTGCTGCAAGCAAGTTTCCCTATGACACGCACAGCGTTTGTTTTCTGCTTGTCATTTCTGAATCGTATTTGAGCCAAAAACTGCGGAATGACTCCTTCACGTACAATTTCGTCGCGATTGGCTTCATCTAAGGCTAAATGTTCCAATAAATCGCTAGCCACGTCTTGAAGTTCATCCGTTCCAGTTTGTAGAAGCCCAGCCAGCGACGGAATCGTCTTTTCACAAGCAATAGCATCGCGGATAGAATTATTCGTAGCAAGTTTGTTGAGAACAGAGGCTGCAGTCTGCAGAAGATTAACGAGCGGAGGGATAGCATTCCCTTGTGCGATCGCAGCACTACACGTATCGTCAACAGCAAGTAGGTTCCCCAACTCCCAGGCAACACGACTTTTCTGGTCGGTAGTGCCGATCTGTAAGAGAGCCACTAGTGAAGTGATTTTTTCTGCGCTCATACCAGCTCCATCTACATCTTTGCACTGCGCGAGCTTGTCAAGCAAGCTCGCCGCTGCTTCTTTCTGCAACTCGGCTCCATTCTGAACCAGTTCAACAAGTAGTGGTGTGATTTTGTAGCGGAGAAGTTCTTTGCAGTTAGCTTCATTCTGTGAAAAATTCTTGAGGATTCCAATACTTTTTTCTTTTGGCCACCCGCCCCTCTTTGCAGTATCGTGATAAGCGGAGGGATCGCACCTCCTTGCACAATGTCAGAGCAATTTTCATGATTCATGCTCAGAGAAAACAGCAGATTTAACGCCATGGACTTTTGAGCCTCTGTCCCGGTCTGCAATAGTGCAATTAGAGGCCGACTCGTTCCTATCTCAACGACGTGAGAACCCGTCGCAACGAGACTTGTGAGCGTTTCCAAAGCACTCGCCTTTTGCTCTTCGGTTCCGCTTGTCAGAAGCTCAACAAGGGGTGGGATAGCACCCCGACGGACGATTTCGTCACGGTTTCCTAAAGGCATCGCGGGCTTCTTCAGTAAATTTGTTGCGACTGTTGGCCATCACTTCCGGCTTGTAACAGTTGAATTAGTGTCGAAATTGCACCTTCACCAGCAATGTCAAGACCGCATTTGCCTCTACTAGCGAGAATGTCCAATATACCAACTGCGTTCGTCTTTTGAGAATCCGATCCACTCTGCAATACCGCAACTAAAGATGGTATGGCACCGAGACGGCCAATTTCAGCCGATATACCATCACTACTTGCTATTCTGCTTAACGTGTTTAGCGTCAACTCCTTGTGGCGCTCGGTTTGAGACTGCAGGAGATTCACGAGTTGATGAATGACCCCCTCTCGAATGAATTCATCATAGCATGTGCCACTAGTGGAGATGCTGCCCAGCACTCGAATTGCGGCGGATTTTTCGTCCTCCGTTCCCGTTCTCAAAATTCCGGTAAGCGCTGAAATGACACCTCCACTCAGAATTGCAGCGTGGCTCTCAGGCGAATTCGCTAACTTTTCCAACAGCCCAATTCCCATTTTCGGTTCTGATTGTATCAAGGCAACCAGCGGGGGAATGATTCCTTCACGCACCATTTCAGGTCGAATTGAATCGTAAGTGGCCAGTACTCCAAGTATATCCATCGTTGGTGCCTTCTGCTCGGTGTTTACACCATGCAGTAAGGCGATAAGAGGAGGGATAATCTGCTCACGCATCATCTCCACTCGGCTTTCACCACCGATCGTTAGTTTTGCCAAAACACGCACGGCAATAGTTTTCATCTTCTCCGATCCTTCGCGCACAGCAATTAGCTGCTTTATTGCTCCTTCTCGAGTCATAACGTCGACTGCATCTTTATTTTCACTCAGGTCCAATGCAGAGGCTGCAGACTCCTTCAGTTCGCTGGTTCCTTCTCGCAGGGGATTGACAAGAGGTGCAATGCCGTTATGACGCAGAATTTCTGCGCTGTTGCTGGATGCAATGACCCCGATTGTCTGCGCAGCTACGTGCTTTTGGCTGTCGGTACCCGCATGCACGAACTCTATGAGAGGCGGAATGCCTCCTTTTCGTACGACCGCTTCACTTACAACTTTGCTGCGTGCGAGATTTCCCAAAGCAAGCGCGGCCACGCACTTTTGCAGCGGCGCTCCGGTTGTTGCTAGCATAACCAACGGCTCAATGCCCCCGTTCATTGCAATCGCGGGTCTACACTTCTCGTTTCCTGCTGCAAGATATCGAACTGCTTCAGCCGCCCAGAGTTTGATGGCCTCGTTTCCAGTTTGCATTAGGTTGCCTAGAAGAGGAATTACGCCGACCCGTTGCAACTTCTCGCAATTGTCTGTGATCGCCATGCACGCACAACGAACGACTGCTACAAGCTTTTCCTCGTCGCCGGTCACTTTCAAACCGTCCACAACAGAAGCGAGTTCCTGCTCGGAAGCACCGCGGATGTGTCCTTCAAGCTCACTAACTGTGCTCGCCAAAACATCGGCCGTTGCACACCATTTCAGACATTCCAAGGCGTAAAGTTGCGTGAAGTAGTTGCGGTCATTTCTCGCCAGGACAGCCAGCACCTCGACACCGTTGCTTCCCACTACAACATCCCGCTGCTCGCTATCGGCGCATCGTTGAACGAGAACTAACAATGCTTCATTCCTCTCATCTTCGCTGCCGGACACAATCGTTTTCAATAAATCCACCGTTGGGCTGGAAGAAGCGAAAGTCTGAACGGGGTTCGTGAGAACGGGGTCTTCCGACTTTGTGGCTTTGGCCGAGGGATCACATTTCTCCTTCTTTGGGTGCATGTTCAATTCTTTCGCGGCAAACTTCTTTAGTTTTTCAAGTACACCTTCAAGCAGAGGACGTCGATTCGCACACGAAGTGACAAGAGCGAGGCTGGTGAGCGTGCTATTTGTCATGGATACGATCAGTTCCCATGCCTCATCCGGCATCCGTTTTGGCTTGTCTGGAATCTCACCGTTTTGAATGCGCTTGTGAACGTTCTCTTCATCCAAAGTACCAAAAGGAATTTTACCAGTCATCGCCTCAATAATGCACATCGCGAACGAGTACACGTCGGAAGCGAAGGTTGGCTTGTTCTTTAGACTCTCCGGTGCCCGCCAACGCAAATCTCCGGTATCGACCGCAACAACTGAAGTTCGGACAGCACTTAAGCCAAAATCGGAAACCTTTGCAGTGCGATCGGATCCTACGAGGATATTTCTCAATCTAAGACTCCCGTGAACGACGCTTTTCCTGTGAAGGAAATCTAACCCCTGAGCTGCTTCATATAAGAGTCTCCACATGTGCTTTTTGTTTTGCTTTGAGCGAGTGAGGAACGTGCCTAGGTCGCCTTTTGCAGCAAATTCGCTGATGATGAATGGCGGTAAGCTGACATGTGAAGCAGCAAAGAGCTTGATAACATTTACGTGGTCAAACTGGTACCACAGATTCATTTCTGCTTCCAGCTTCTGTATTGCAGCATCGTCGGCTGCTAGGTCAGCAACGAAGCATTGTTTTACCACTAACGTCACCAAACGAGCCACGAGCGAACGGCTCTGGTTCAACTTTCAATTCGTCTCGAGGAAAGAACCACCGGGGCAGCTTATCCACTGTCATCTTGGATACACGAAGAATAGTCGATACGAGCGATCGCATGAGACGCGTGACTTCCTTGTCATGACGCTCTGCATGGTGCTCCATTTCAAACTTCACGGTAAACACAGCGTCCAGCTGAGAACGCTTGTCTGGGAATTCACGCAGCACGGTCTCATTGTTAGCCGCTACGAATGCTATCGCTTCTTTCTGTGCCCGCAAGGCTTCTTCCCATTGTTTCTTCCATTCCTTGACGGTAGCGGAGTTAGCGATACTGTATAGTTTGAACACCATGTCCACGTCTTGGTTGATGGAATCCAGCTCGCGCATCATCTTGACATGATTGAGAAGACGCCCAACCAGCTTTTTCCCGCGGTGTTGTTCCAAGAATCGCAAGTACTTGGCCACCGTGGCCACAAACTTATCGAGTTCGTCATTTTCCGGTAGTGAATTATTGCGCTCCATCTTCACGAGTTCGTCGAAAACGTCCTTCAGACGGAGATGGAGGCGCGTGCACGCGTCTTTAGCTTCGTTCATCTCGGCTGCGAGGTGTTTGGTTCTGGACAGCACATCCACGAGTTTACCTGCTTCAGGTATGGCCAAGACATTCATGACGGAGCTCATGGTGTCGACAGAAAACTATTAAATAGGTCCCAGAGCACTTTGTCTATCTATACCTATAAGGACTTCCTGCACCAGTGGTGTGGTTGACCCTATGTCCAGTGTTTAAAAGCGGACACAGGGGGTTCACATCAGTTCGTCCTAAATGTGAAGCTGTCATTTACTTGAATTTTGTATACCAAGAAAAGACCGTAGCGAGCGCAACCTCGCGTTGGTTTCATGGGGCACGATCGTCCCCTCCAGGCCCAGGCTGGCAGTATATTTAGCAGCTTTACACTGTTCCGGCTGGTCATTTTTCAAAACTCTTGTCAAGCACCAAGCCACTTCCCACCCAAGCGTCATGTTATCTCTGACCAAGTCGCTCGCGTTGATGCTGCTAGCTTGTGCATCCGGAATACAGACTGTTCAGGGGGATTGCAACTGGGTTTGCTCGGACAAGACAACTGAATGCGCCACAACGGGTCTGTTGAAGGGGGGCGAAAACTTCCTCGTCTCCGCGCGAAGTTGCACTGCAACGCAGTACGCCTACGTCACTGGAGTCACCATCTCCCGGGTTACCGAAGCCGACGCATCTGTTTCCTTCAGCTATGCAATCCAACCGAGTGAGTGTACGGCCAATGGCATGGAATGCGAAGATGTCACCTCACTCACGTGCGGCAAAGGCGCCGACAAGGACGCCAGCGTGACTATCACATGCGACAGTGACTGTGAGCTCAAGTACCTCATTTCCTGGGCCTGCGCCGACCTTCCAACCTCCACTTCCACTTCGACTTCGACTTCGAGTTCGACCACTCCAAATGCTGCGTGGGTGCAGGCGAGGGCCGGTCTCCTTGGACTGTCGATCACCGCGGTTGCTGCTCTTTCCCAGATGTAAGCAAACTTCCAGCCCATTCAATCGGTAATGAGGTTCCTCTTCTTTTAGTTTATACATGTCCCCCCCGCCCCCGGTAAGCTATGGCCAAGCTTTCCCGAGCTTGCTACGGCAGAACCTCCCGTGCCATCCGTAGTTGCAGGACAAGCACAGCGTGATCTGTCCACTGTCTTGAGCGCAGCGGGAGGTTTTGCACCGCAGCGGCACTTCGTACGAATGCTCGCACCTCGACCCCCAGTAGCCATGTTTGCACGCCAAACACTCGAAGGAGTTCCCGTCGCTCTGAGGACTCTGTGCGCCAATGCAGTGGTCCGGGATATTGATCTCCATCCGCCCCAGTACCCGTCGTTGCATTGGCTGCACGAAGTGGGGGTCCCGCTTTCGTGGTCGCAGCTAACTGAGTCAATGGGACAGTTATCCGAGGAGCACTCCGTCTGACAGCGCACACCCCACCACCCGTCGTCGCATTGACTGCATGAAGTGGCAATTCCATCCACAGCATCACAACTAACCGAACCAGTGGGGCAGTACGTACACGTGCAGCGATTTTCGCACATCAGACCCCACCAGCCGTCCTCGCAGGCAAAGCACGCGACAGTTTCCCCACTTTCATGGTCGCAACGGACAGAGCCGTCGACGCAGTGCGTGGACGAACATTTCTCGGTGCAAGTAGTACCCAACATCCCTCCTCACAATAGGCACACGAAGTTGTAGCGCCACTGACGGCGTTGCAGATGATCGAGTCCTCAAGACAATGACCAGAGGCGCATTCATCCTGGCAAATTTCTCCCCACCAGCCATCGTTGCATCGCCTGCAGGATGTAGCAGACCCTGTAGCTGCGTCACAACTGACTACGCCAAGTGGACAGTGATCTGATGAACATTGAGTCTGGCATTGTGTGCCCCACCAACCATCGCTGCATCGGTTGCACGAGACCACAGCGCCGTTCTCAGCGTCACAGCTGACGGATCCAACTGGACAATGCGGAGAAGAACACCGATTTCCGCACGTTACCCCCCACCAGCCATCGTCACAGTAGTCACACGAACTGACAGTCCCGTTCTTAGCGTTGCAGTGAGCTGATCCGGTAGGACAGTGCGCCGAGACGCATCGGTTCTCGCACATTACCCCCCACCACGTGTCTTGACACGAGCTGCAAGAGATCGTGTAACCAGCAGCATCACAGCTCGTAGTACCGGGCGGACAGTGCGGCGACGAACATTGAGTTTCACATGTCGATCCCCACCACCCGCCGTCACAGGAGCTACATGATCGAACAGCACCACTACCCGCATTACAACTGACCGAGCCAATTGTGCAATGTGGTGAATAGCACTGATTCTGGCAAGCCGTTCCCCACCAACCATCATCACAAGAGCTACGCCAGGAGACAGCACCACTACCCGTACTGCAACTGACCGAACCAATAGTGCAATGTGGTGAATAGCACTGATTCTGGCAAGCCCTCCCCCACCAACCATTGTCACAAGAGCTACACGAGGCGACAGCTCCGCTAGTTGCATCGCAGCTGACAGAACCAACTGGGAAGTGAACCGAAGAACATTGATTCTCGCACTTAGAGCCCCACCACCCGCTCTCGCACGCACCACACGAGATGACGGATCCCGTGACAATGTTGCAGACGGTTGATCCTACCGGGAAGTGTGGGGAAGAACACTGATAACGGCAAACAGAACCCCACCAAGTAGTGCCGCACGAGCTACACGAAAGCACGTTTCCCGTGATCGAATTGCAATCCACAGAATTAAGCGAACAGTGTAGTGAAGAGCACACGTTTGTACAACTCGTCCCCCACCATCCACTATCGCAACGAGATGCGAAATTGAGCCCCACGTATGAACTTACAGTTTCTGCAAAGGTGACCGTTCTTGCGTTCTGGTACAGCTGGGTCACAAGCTGAGGCGCTGTCGGGTAGGCGGCGGAGACGGAAGGGGGTACGCTGATCCGAGTTACGATTTCACCGGTAGATGTCGATATAGAGACAATGATGACGAAGGTCGGATCGATCTCGGGGACTCCTAGAGCCCACGTGAGGATGTTCTTGAGCGCAGCTTGTTTCTTGTCTGTCAGCAAAGTTGCATCGTCCAGTGTCACGAACAAACTGATCCCGACATTATACGCCACAGCAATGCAGCCACTGATCAAGTTTGTACTGAAGCGGTCGGTAGATGTCAACACCACTGGTTCGTAGTCTCTCGTAACAATATCCTTGACGTTGAGCGAAGTAGGCAGCGTGACTGCGAGGTTGGCGTATCCAGCATAGCCGTTATATTCCATGAGATGGGGTACTCTGCAGTCTCCTCCATGGAACATCGATTCGTCATTTAAATACTTCGATGTGAGCTTCGCGTATGGATCCGGGAATTTACTGTGAGCTGGCAGCTGGGTAAAGAGAGTAAATCGCGTCTTGACAGCAATCTTCGCAATTTTTGTCAATAGGTTGATGGCACCAGTCACCGTCGGAATGACGCCTATTTTCACGTCAATGTCAACTCCAGTAGGAGCAAGATCTTGGGAAGTTTTACTCGTCACTTGCATTTTGACAAAATTCTGGCTGGAATGGACAGTTCCTGCAGAAAAGCTTTGGACCGTATTAGTCGATCCGAACTCGATGTTTGATCGATGACTCAGCGCATTGATTTTTTTCTGGATATCCAACGTAAACTTGAGCTCGAGGTCGATGCCGCTACTGAGGGACGTCGTGCGAGTAAAGCTCACGACATTTTCTTTGTTGTCCACCACACACCCGGTCGGAGCAAAGATCTTGAGCTTCATCTCCGAAGTCCCGGTCAGCTGCATCTCCGACGTGGTGGAATATTTTTTAGTCCGGATACGTATCCAAGTCTACGTACAACGAAGCGATAGTGATACTCGTATTATACTAAATCGGGAAGGCCGGATTAGAGATAGTAGTAGAGCGCTGATGTCCACCACCCCCAGAAGCCCCAGCGCCAGGACTAGCACACCTTTCATCGTTCTTGAGACCACGGCGTGCTTAACTCTTTAACTGCTCGACGTTGGGAGGGAGGTCTGCTGTCGAACTGAGCCGCTACACCACGTACCTATCGCCTGGCTAACCACGGAAAGCGAAACCAACGACTAGCGCGAGCGCAAACTCTTTGTTTGCTGTGTGTCCGCTCGCTACGGTCGTTTCTTGGTATACAACTTCAAGTAAATGAACAGCTTCACATTTGAGGTGTTAACACACTAAACATAGACACCACTGGTGCAAGCGCGTGGTGGATAGCACTAGATAGTGGTGTCCCGGCAGCTGACAAACGAGGCGATGACACGATTAGCCACGATAGAAACCGCCATGGTTTGCTTTACATGTACAACGAAAGGAGAGGAGGTCGCTGAGCAGCTGTAAATGGTAAATCAATACAGTGTGACTTGCAGCTCCAAAACCTGTAAAGTTGACAGTGTAAACCTATCCGAAACATGCTTGCTCGACAGTTATAGTATTATAAATATAGCCACTTACAAAAGCCAAGTGTTCTTATAACCCTATTCTCCATAAGAACACTTGAGTTTTGTAGCGCGGTCAAAAACGTGATCAATACCGAGATTACCTAACTGGTACCGGTTTACCCTTGATACGTGGCCGTCCGCTCGCGATCCATTAAGTCGCCACTTTCGAGCTTGCGCTAGCGACCATGGGGCGGACGGTGCTGTACGCGTCGAGTCCGCGCGACTCGAGCATCCTGAACCTGGTCGTGTGCATCGTCGGCATCTACACGTGCTACCTCAGCTACGGCATCTTCCAGGAGAAAATGTACAGCCCCACACTTGTGCATTGTCATTTTTGCCTCAAAACAAAACACTTACCCACTTGTGCACTGTCATTTTGTGCAGCTTCACGTACCGCACGCCGAGCGGCGGCAAGTTCACGGCCACGCTCTTCATGCTGTTCGTGCAGTGCGTGACCAACTCGCTCGTGGCCTACGCCGCCACGTTCGTGTGGAAGCCCGAGCGCGCGCGCATGCCGCTGGCGCCCTTCG